>PVIJ01010560.1:0-59474 GCA_004024925.1 Scalopus aquaticus
TATTGTTATCAGTCCTTTATCGGTTGTGTTGTGTGCAAAGATCTTCTCCCAATTAGTAGGGTGTCTGTTTGTTTTAATTATTGTCTCTTTTGCTGTACAGAAGCTTTTTAGTTTGATGTAGTCCCAGCTGTTTATCTTTTCTTTTACTTCCTTCGCTATGGGGGAAGTGGTTTTAAAGATTTTGCTGAGATGTATGTCACTGGCTACATTTCTTATTAAACCATGTGGCCTTGGACAAGTTACTTAACTCTATGCCTTAATTTTCTTTAATTGGGAAGGATAAATCCAATTCAGGGATACAAAACTATTATACATGAAATAATACATATAAATCTCCTAGTATAGTCTTTTAGTCATTGTAAGTACCCAACAAAGGGCAAATGCTATTTCATATTGTTATTCTATAGTCTAAATTCTATAATTTATACAATTTAGACTAAATTATAAAATTCCTATCCAGTCTCAGAGGTTCTCAACTTTGGCACACCTGGCATTTTGGGCTGGATAATTCTTTGTGTGGCTTGTTGTGTGCACTCTAGGGTGTTGAGCAGCATCCCTGGTCAATACATAATAGATGCCAATAGCATCCCCTTACTCCAACCAATTGTGACAACCAAAATATCTCTGGACATTGCTCAATGTTTCCTGGAAGGCAAAATTACCCCTGTTTGAGAACCACTGGTGTAGAACAAAAGGCTGCGAGTGGCTCTGAGTTAGGAGACCCGGTTTCTATTAACTAATTTGGGATGTTGGGTAAGTCCTATCACGTCCCTGGGTTTTCCTCTATGGTAACAGTAAAAGAAACTTGATCTTTCATGGCTTTTGTAAGGATGAAATGAGACCAAAAAATCCAGTGCTCCAAAGAAGTGTTATAAGGCTTCTCTGATGATTGTTTTGTTAGAGATGGGCTGTGGAGGGGTGATTATGAGAAGCCTTGCCTGGGAACAATAGCGGGTGCTGACCTACTCTCTTCTTTAATTCTCACACCAGGGAGCCACTGGCCTCTCAGCACTTTCTTATTGCTCACATGTCAAGGATCCCTACTCCTTTAATGGATGTATTTGTGGCTTGGACTGATGAATTCAAGAGGAACTGTTTTCTTTCAAAATGAAATGAAAATGTTTTTAAAAATTATTATGGCAAGTGGTGAAAACTGCCTTGTCATCTCTAGATTTAACTTTCATCTAAATTTATCTCTCACATGAATAGAATTAATCAGTCTTCCAAATTTTAACTGTGTCCTCTGCAGATTAATATTTAGATCTAGAAACCTTCTAAGGGTTTCCAAGATCACAATGCCAGTAATAATATGATGGATGTCTTCGTCAGTTAGGGAATGTGTTTTGATGTCATAGCATATTATGGGAATCACTGCACTGAAATCCAGAGGTTGAATCTACTGTTGTTCTTGTATTTATTTCTGAAAATTCTTTAAACAAGAGATAGCAGAGTATGTAGAGAAACAGCACCAAATTTGAGTTTAGTCAATTGAATGTAGATAGAGGAGGGTTCAAAGTCTAATCTCATTAGCTGAATGATTTAGACAGGTTTTTAGTCCCTCTAAACTTGGTGGAATATGTCAGTAACACCAACCTCACAGTGTGGTTTTGTGTTTTAAATGAAGATAAATATATGAAGACTGGGATATCATGAGGATCTTGTAGTTGGGGTGATCACTCTCTTTCCCCACAGTCTAAAAGGCCAGTTGAGCTAATTTCACCCCTCAGAGTATGCATTTTGTCTGACTGTTCGGGAAGCCCACTGAAATGAAAATCAGTATTTAAAAATTATGCAGATTTAAATTAAGTGTAATCAAGCTTGGATCAGATTATTAGCAAATCTTCCAGTTTATAAGAATGTTACCACCCTATTTCTGATGAGCACTGGTTGAAAATTAAGGGTCAGAAGCCACCTAAAGGACAACGGGATTCTCCCAGAGTGGAGTGAGTAATGTATTCCTTCCTTAAGATAATTCACTTAGTCTCCTTACAGAACGAACACATCAGTGCCCTGAGCTAACACAGCCTCATAGCAAGAGCAAGAGTTTAGCATCAGACATGACTGCCATTTCCTAGCTGGGTGACTTTTAGGCTCTTTAAGTCTCAGTTTCATTGTCACAGCACAGATTAATTATAACTGCTACAATGGGCAGGTGAGTGTAAACGAAGCCTGCAAAACCCACAAGCACTGAGTCTGGCATGTGCAAGGTGCTCAGGAAATGTTGTTTTTATCCCTGGCTCTCTTTTGCAGATAGTCACACCACACTGAGTTTGGGAGAAGAGATGGGGCAACTATAAGTAAAGGAATCTACATTTCATTTTATTCTTTTACTACTGCTGTTGGATATAACATGTGGGAAAAGTCATAAATTATTAAGTGCAAGTTATTTTAAAAATACAGAATAACTGGCTTTGAAGTTACCAGTAGTGGTTCTGGTAGAGATACGTTGTTTATGCTGCATATGAAGGCATTTTAAAGCCCAGTAATACAAGATGTGGTCCAGTCACCTCTGAAACTTTTCCTGTTTAACTATCCATAAAACCATTTTGCAAGAAAAGGCAGTTTGGTAACATGCAACATGTAAGGATGAAGCAGTAGAATAATAGCTTCCTAAATTTTCATCTGTAAGTGCTCTTATTAAAAATATATTTGTATTGCTTTTTCCTGTGGACCTTTTTAGATGCCGCTTTGGTGTTCCATATCATTTGAGCTAATTTCTATTGTATTCTATTGTAATTTCTATTGTATTATATTGTATCATGCCCACTTTTATTCTTCTTTCAACCCCCTTCCCCAGAGTGAGCAATCAAACAATATCTAAAATTATAATAGGTAACATTTACTATGTTCTGGAAAACACAGAGTTTTTCATTTAATGATTCACTTATTCTCATAACAAGCCCTGGGCTCACATCATTATTATTCCATTTTACTGTTATGGCTTTCCCAACAGTGACATCCTGATTCCCACAGTAGGCCTGGGAAATCCACTTGACATTGTCTATGGGCGCTAAGATAAGCAAAATGGACTGATGGTAAAATTGTCCCACACTCCAGGTTTTACCAACATCTTCATTCTCTTTCTCCTAGCCTCTACACATTTTCTAGAAGGAGGCATAAACTGATTCAGGAATTTCATTTTCTTGCTATATATCTTCTGTAGCATAAAAGAATGAGCTAAGGATACAGTTCATCCACAGATTTCCACAGAAGTCAGTAATTGCTATAGTTTCAGTTATCTCTCTGCTTCTAATATACCAGTTGTGCTAAAAAGGTGCATTTGGACATGGATCATCACCAATAATATCTTTACATGAATGACAAGTGGTTTTTCCTGTGCCTGTGGAGAGATGGGTACCTATTACAATGGAGGCAGGTATAAAGGTAGTTCATTTCTTGAGTGAATGCTTTCCTTTCCTACAGCTGTTTTATACAGAAACAGCAAGGTTTATTTACCCTAAAAACATAGTTTGAGAGCAAACACTGGCGATCTCCCTTACCCTCCTACGACTCTCCTAAAGGAAGGTGGATAGGGTGAGCAACTATAAAAACAACTGAATATTTTAAGGAAATGACTGGAGACTTACCACATGCGGGGATGTCACACATTTCAGACTTAAAGTTTTCATCCAAGGTAAAGCACCAGGGCGCTTCCTTCTGATTGCCGGGGTTGCGGCAGTAGGAATGGCCTCCATTCAGCTCTGGGAAACGGAGGCCAGTGAAGGTGTGTGTGTGGGGGTACTGGGAATTCCACGGTTGGCATTGGCGCCCTGATTTGGTCACACTGACTGTCCCCCGGTAGTCCACACCTGTACTATTATAGCACTTGTGATCTGAAAAACACAAAAGAAAATCACAAACTTTGAGAAACAGAGGAGATGCTGGAGCTCCCAAGCAGCAGTTTCGGGAAGGACGTGCAATTATCCTCATGGCCAAACCTCCCTGCTCATCAGGGGCCAGCGGACAGTTCCCCAGCATTTGGTGGATGTAGGAAGTTACATTTCTGGGAGGATTTAAAGCTTATGCTTCAGGAATAAAACCAGTCCCCCCATAAATATTTGTAGTATCGAACACAGAAAAAATCAGAACCGGGACCTGTGGGCACGGAGTAATTTTCTAGTGAATAGTTCAGGAAGGATCAGGCCAACTGTGCTTTCCATTTCTTTTGATGCCTTAGAATATGAATCAAGTGATAGAAAATCTAAGTTGGTAGTTCATAAAAAATGTTTATTAAGGCCATCTATGCACTGATGGACAGAACATCCTTAAGGAGATTTAGTTACATACTTCTCTTAGGTGACCACACTACTTGAAAGCACTGCAGCATCTATTGAGTTGAAATAAGTTGGAGTTTGGAGGGGTAGCAATGACAGGAATAATAGTAAATACCATATGCTATGCACAGTTCTAACCATTTTAGATTCAATCAATTACTTCATAATATAGTATTTAACTACCAAAGAAAATAAAAAAATTACCAGTGAGTTTAATTTGATGAATGGCAAATGTACAAAGGAACAATATATATATATAGTGGTACAATACATACACCATAAAATTTATCATTAGTGTATTTAGTACATTTGCAATGTTGTGCAACCTTTATTACCATTGACTTCTAGGATGCGTGTAATTTCTTGTCCCAAAAGGAAACCCCATCCCCTTAGGCAGACACTTCCTATTGCCCCCTGCACCTTGTCCATGGCAACCACTAATTTGCTTTCTGTCTTCATGGGTTTGTCTATTCTGAATAGTTCACGTGAATGCAATCATAGAATAGTGCCTGGCTTTTTTACACTTAAGGTTCCCACAAAGGAAGAAACTAAGCAAAGGATTGTGAAGCTTGTGAAAGTTTCTGTACCCCAGTTGGTGGAAAATGCTGTTGAGAAGATCAGAATTTTAAATAAAGATCTGTCTATAACTAAAAAAAAAAAAATGTTTTCAAGATTCACCCATGCTGTAACAAGTGTTACATTCCTTCTTAGAAATGAGTAATATTTCTTCATGTGTGTGGACCATAATGTGCTCATCCAGCCATCCGTTGATGGACATCTGAGCTGTCTCCACCTTTCAGTTATTAAGAGTAATGCTGTTATGAGCGCATGCATACCAGTTTTTGTTTGAATACCCATTTTCATTACTTTTGACTGCATACCCAGCAGTGGCATTATTGGGGATGTGTAGTCATTGAGGTGACATCAACTCTATTTTTAAGTTATCTTCTTGAAGGCAGACACTTGCATCTAATCCACCGCTAAGTTTTCCACCTGCATGAAGTACTTAGCTCACTGGAAGGGAATCTGACTAGCAATATGAATAATTTCACAGTTTTCACTGTGCCATGGGGATGTGGGGCTCCAAGGCAGCACAGAGGATCAGGGGCTTCCACCTACTTTTATTGATGGGATCCGCCATGGGAATTCCAATCCGGATACAGTTTGCAGCTTCTGGGCTCTCTGGCTGAGGGAGATCTTCACAGTTTGGCAACTTCAGCCTCATCAGAATCATGGGATTTGATCTTGCAAATATGTATTCTGTTTGACACAGGACATTTTCCAGGATTTCACATTCATCACGACATAAGTCGCGGGGCTTTGGGACAGATGAGGTTTCGTCACAGTAAGGGAAGGCATAGTGGCACAGGGAAGGGATGGCGAACTGGGAACACTTATCAGATAAATGACTGGAGGTGCCGATCATGGTGAAGGCAGCTGGAAAACAAACACAATTATTTACTTCCAGGGGCCAAGGTTTATCTGCTCAGTTATCTAGTCAACAGATATGCCCTCTAAGCACACACTGGAAGGGATCGGCTGTGCTCAAACAGATAAGGCCAAGAGAAGGAGATTCATTTCAGTTGTCTAAGCAGATTACTTTCACTGAGTTGAAAAAAACTCATTTTGACTACAAAGTTAAAAAAAACAGGATTAAATTACATATGCACCGTTTCCTAATAAAAAGAATTAATTAGGTGAAAGCACAATATATTTTTCATTTTTACTACAAAGCAACAGAATGCTGGGTTTCATCCGGTACTTTTTATTCATTTTGTGAGGCTTCTAAAACAGTTGGCAGCTGCAGGGCGGAACTCACTCATGTGGCTGAACCTGATCACAGGATGTGTGTCTTGCCTCTGAGTGCTGTCTGCCTTTGGATGACTTTTTTAATTCCTTTGTAGCTTGACTGCTTTCTATTCCATCTTCTGAACATGAAGGACTCATTTGAAAATTCTCAAAGAGCACATCTCAGTTTTTCTGGGGTGTATCACAGAATGCTAGTGGTCACTTACCCTAACCTCAAATCTAGTATGGCTGCCAGGGGCAAAAACAGCACCAGTCTCCCTTTCCAAACCTCTATCAAAAGGGAGCTTCTCCCTCACAAGACAGTCTCTGAGGCTATTGGTGCACTGCTTCCCAAAATATATTCCTCACAACATTAGTTCTATAGAATATTAAGAGTGTTTGGGAAACTAGTGTTCTATAACCAAACAAGTTTGGGAAAGGCTGGATAAAGTTAAATGTATTTTAACTATAAAACTTTCCAGTAAGCTGATATCCTTTGAAAATTTCCAAGAAAGGATTATTACAAATGGGTTGCTAAATATTTATATCAGAAATTCCACTTATTTTTGTAACTACTTAGTGAAAAGTAAGCTAAAATTCCCTTACACGAGCTCATAGCTCCTCCCATTAGTCCTACTTCTGTTCTCTGGAATTTCAGAGTCCTTCTCCTTTTTGAAAGCATGAAGAATTCAGCAAATGGCACATCTTCCTATAGTTGCTTCTCCATATTAAATAGGGATCACTTAACCTCTCTTAATTCCTTCAAATTCCTTACAGGACACAGTACCTGGACCTTCTGCTGTTCTGTGTGTCTGCCCTGGGTCTCTCCCTGCCTGTCTTAAATCCTACAGTTGTTGGCTAAACTACAAGACACTCCAGTTCCATCCGAATTTCAGATAAACTTTTGGGATGTAAATTAAAAAAGTTAGCTGTTGTTTATCTGAAGTTCAAATGTAACTAGATATCTGCCCAGTATTATTTGCTAAATCCGGCAACCTTACTAGAATCTCTTAAAGACAACATTAATGGCTTGCAAGGGTACAGGAAACAAAGGTAACAATAACTTCAGCAACAGAGGAAAAACAAGACTCATGTAAGTACCAGAACTAAGACTACAAAATTATGTAAGGTGGCCAATACACCTAACTCATGTGTTCTAGAAAGTGCTTTGCCGATAGATTTCCATTAAAAAGATTCCTTCAATTCCGAAAAACAAAGGGTAAGATACAGAAAGCCAGAGCTGTAAGAGACCTATGATCACCTTGTCTTATCACTCATTTCAGATGAAGAGATTTTCAAGGAGATTAGGAGATTTACTCAGGGTCACAGGAATGGTAATTCTGGGATCAGGACCCAGAATTCTAAACTTTAAATTCACTCCATCTCAGTCTACATGATGTTTCCAAACAGTAAACTCTGTGAGGGAAGAGATACACTGGCTTACTCATCACACCATCATATCTTCAGTGCCCATTCCAGTTTCTGGTAAGTCAAAAGCACTCAATAATATTTATTGAGTGTTTGAATGAGTGTGAGACTTCTCAAAGCTTCCTTTTCCTCTAAGAGCAACCTTCAATAAATTATTTTAATGTAAATTCCAGAGCACAGAGATCCTATCTCATGCTTCTTTATGGTCCTGCTCCCAACTTCCATGCTTACTCTCATCCTATGTCAAAATAAGACCTCAATAAAACTTTTGGTGAGAAAAAATAGCTAGTCAAGTTTCAAATATAATTTCTTATTGTTACCTACCTGTGATCTGATTTTCTATTTCCCCTTGCATGTGCAAAGACTCCATATAGACTGTGCGGTTGCCAATGAATCTGGCACATGCAATCCCTCTGTATGGTTGGCAGAATCCATCTTCTTCATACTCATCTCTAAAAACAAAACACAGCATTAGCTGATGCAGTACAGACATACAGTTGGTTCTGACCATGCTACATCCTAAAAAGTCACTAGGGGGTGCAGTCGGGCACAGAAGCATAAAGACTAGGCTAAGGAATCAGCTTCTCCTCAGTCCCACTCTTCACTTAAAACATCTGTTGGTCATGTTGGTCAAATTTCTTTCAGAACCTCCCCCGCCAGCCCCCCGCCCTCCCCGAATCATCCTGAAGCACAAAATCATCCTTAAATATGGGAGAAAACACTTTTATTTTCGCAGCTGGTGGTGGGCTGGAAGATGATGTAGTAAGAGTAAAGAGGAAATGAGTTGGAAATCTGGGCACACGTTCTAGAGTTTTTTGTTTTGTTTTTTAAAGCACAGATTATTTCTACTTCATTTGCTACAAAGGCGTGGGTGCATTATGCACAAGATCCACTCCAACTGATATGTCAACCAGGAGGTTCCACAGGGTGAGAAGCTGGGCGCAGCTGGAAGAAACCAGAAGACAGCCCAGTTGTGTGGTTCCTGACTGCCGAAGATCCATGATTTCTACACCGCAGAAAGAGGGCCAGGGCAAACCACCTACTGGAGAATTTCAAGTCACTAATTCTCAGGAAATCTAGAGAAGATGTCAATAAACATTTGATTCCCTAAAATAATAATAAATGAAAATAACCCTTTAAAAATTTTGCTCTCAAAATTTTAACAATAAGGAGGAAGAGGAAAGACAAGGGAAACCAGAAAGTGATGGGATTACTGACAATGTGTGGCAAATGGCTGGAGATTAGGGCACAAGATGTCAGATTTAATTTGAAAGAACAGAGGCTTTAACCTTCCATGGTGCCTTGATAAGCACAAGACACCAGAGTACAGAATATCCAGTTATTTCTCAAAGGGAGGCCACAGCCAAACAGAAAGCTACTTGCCATACATAAGGACAACTTCCACCCTGGATGCGCCGCCCCCCAGAGCTAGCTGAAATCCATAGATCATCTGAAGAAATGTCATTTCTCCTCACTGGTTACTTCTCATTGCTTCTAAAGTTAAAGTATTTTAGGAGCACAACATTCTCTTCCTGGTTTTAGCATTTGAATGTCCTTAGCAAACTCTGACTGAATCTTTTGAGCCATGTTTGTTTTTTTTGTCTATCAGATGAAGATAATTGTTCTTTCCACCTTGCAAGTGAAAATCATGAGAAGTCTATCAAATGTAAGTTTTTAGAAAGTGCTACACTGAGGCACATAGGATTATTACTCAAGTACTTGCAATTACCAAAGAACACATAAATTTAAAGGACAATATCTCACTAAGTTCCTACTTTGTAAAATGGACTGGGGTCAGTGTTATGGCCTTGGATCTCCCCACCTGGGGGCTCAGTATGTAAGTCTAGAAAGCCCAAGGTGACAGGAAATTAGGGGTAAAAAAATCTGATAGGGTTGGTAACTCATTTTTAGTTGCTTTCTGTTTCCTACTAAATAAAACAGTCATACTGGAGTAGAGATGGGGGAAGTATCTTCAACTTAGTCCTGAAAAGAGTCTGTATTGCAAAGCTCTTAAAAACTTAACCTTTAAGTGTGAGTACAAATGAATATATCATATACCTGACATAAAGACATTGAAATTTTAATGTTGCGAAATCCTGTGAGCACTCCACATGTTTACTTTCATAAATCCTGGAGTAATGTTGAAGCCTTTTTGGCTTAAACTTTACTTGGGTTGTAAAATTAACCCCACATTTATTGGGTAACTAATACCATAAACCTATGGGGAGAAAGAAGGTTCTCGATGACCTAGCCTTGGAGCTTGGAAAATGAAGTACTGAGACCAGAATACACTCCGTCATCGCCATTTCTGCTATTATAGATGATGCTTTTCTATCCATAGGCATTAACAGAGTTCTGGATTTTTAAGGTGTCATTCTGAGAACACTCCTTCCTCCCCCACATTAAATTCTCAAGTCCTCAATTTATATCTCTTGGGAGGACAAAACCCTGGAATTACCCCTGATATAAATCCCTAACCTACTGGGAGTTCCCATATTTTATGTGTGAGGCTTAGGCTAAACTTCTTACCACCTTTCCAGTTCAAGTCTCTAAAAAGATTCTTTGAACACGTTTTTTAAGAATAAAAGGAATGTAATTCCTTTGACACATATTTCTTATCAAGGGCTCAGATTTGCAGGTGTATTGAATTTTTGACTGTGCCCAGAATTCTTGATACTCTGATCAGTCTCTTGGGGACAGAGATCAAAACAAAAACAAAGCAAAACAAAAACTACATAATTTCATCTTCCAGGAAGCAATTCTTAGTGCTAGTGGCTTTGAAGAATCTCCTAAGGAAGCTCTCAAAATTACCAAATGTCCAAAGCTCACCTCGGACCCAGTGAATTAAACTCTCTGGGGATGCATCTGGGTGTTCACACATTAAAAAAAGTTCTTGGGTGATGAGAACATGGTTGAGAACCATGGCACTGTACCCTTCAAATAAGTATTATCATGCTTGCTTTCCAGAGGGAGAAATTCGGGTTCATGGTAGTGATGTAACTGACTCAAACTCACAAAGGCACCAAGTGGTAGAGCTAGGATTTAAACTTAAAATTCAAGATCAAGCCATTAGGCTGTGTTGTTAGATCCATTATGATGTTCTGCTTTTCAATACTGTTTTTAATTAAATCAGCTGAATTATAAATGAGAGTGGAAAATGAGCTTTTAATCTATACAGGAACTGTTATGTTTCATTACATATAAAATAGATATTAAGTTACTTAATCCGAATGACAATCTTAGCAAGAAGGTGAAGGAGTAATTACACTCACTTTACAGATGAGAAAACTGAATGTCAAAAAGAGTAAAGAACTTGTCCAAACTTATACAACAAGTAGAAGAGCTAGATTTGCTCCAACTTAATGGTTACCTTTCAAACGTTTGATTTGAAACCAAACGTTTGGTAATGGAGATTTTTGCACTGCCTACAGGGACTTTCTGCTGTGAAGACACCTTGGTGTCTGGTGGGAGGCAAAATGATTTTCTTTTAAACATGAAGTCATAAATGCCTTTCATCCTTTCCATTTTTCCTGCTGTCTTTGGCTGAAGGGGAACAAATGCTCCTCCAGCATCAGTCAGTTTTATGCTTTTCTCCTCCTCACACCTCTTTCATCATTGATGTCCTCCATGCTCAGCAAATTAAAAACACAAAGCAGCAGCAAAAGTGCAAGGGCACTTGCAATGAGTGTGCCTGAGGCTACAGTCTACAAAGAAGAAAAGTGCATTGTAAAAGGGCAAATGGAGCTGTGACTATTCATCACAGCGGCTGGCACCAGCATGTGCCAGCTACCTCACTGTGATGTCAAGATGCAGGGGTGCCTTGTGGATGGGAATTCATATTTCCCATAAAGGTAATTTAGTGGACACTTGGGCTGACCCTACAACCTCCCCATTCACTGCTATGTGATTGGGAAAAGCAAACACAGTTTGCTCTCTACCTTCAGGTTCTCTTGCTTTCTCCTGAGGGAAGAAGTTCATGTGGGATGGTCAGACAGGTGAGAGATATTGGCCAACATGGTGGCAGCTGGAGTATCTACCCAAGAACCAAAGCAGACAGAAAAGGAAGCGCTGCCAATACAAGCCGCACTTGAAGAAGTTTTACAGCGACAGTGGAAGTCAGTAGCTTCACATTCTTGGGCAAACTTCTCAGGTCAGTGAGCAAAGTAGAGAGCACTTGAAAATGAAAACACACCTTGTAAATATACGGCATGTGAAGGCCAAGACAGTTTATGGGAGCAGGGACAAGGAAAGGAGACGAAAGCATGGGAGGGTGAGGTAAGGGAATGAAAAGATGCAGAATACCCCAAACAGATGCCAAAATGGAGTTGTGCCAAACTGGAGCTATATGAGGTCCCCTTCAAGATCTCTCTAGTGCTTCTGGGGAGGGCAAGGTTTCTGCCTCATTTGAAGGGAGAGAGGCGCAAACTTGACTATTGTCTTAGACACATGATTAAAAAGACACCCTTATAGTACCGGAGAGGAGAATTCAAACATTGTACAAAAACGAACAGTGATGTAAAAATAAATAAAAATCAAAAAAATCAAAAGACACCCTTAGTATTAGTGTTACAGGGCAGCCCCAATATAAATGGGGTGCCTGTCTGGGTTCTCACTCGTGCACTTAAAGGGACTTAAAAGACTCAACTGCAGACACACACAATAAAATTAATAAAAGGGTTTATTTACAAAAAGGGAAAGGAAAAATAAAGAATAAATTGGTGAATGCATCCTACCAGTTCTGCTGAGCTGGAATCTTATGGCCCACTCAAAAAAAACTTGGCAATCCACAACCATGAGCAATCGCCTCCTCCAAGCTCACAGGTTTGGTATTTAAATACCCATAACCCTTTCTTAACTCCACCCTCAGTCCTCAGCATCCTTCCTTCTGTGATGCTGGCATTCTGGGATTTGTAGTCCTAGGTGTCTTGGGTCTCTCTGGCTTGAGGTGGGGGTGGGATCCTGGGACACTCCCCTTTCCTGAGGACCACCCTCTTACATTAGTAGGAAAAGTGTGAAATGAATTTGGAGATTAGTTTCCAGTACTGTACTAATGTTAATTTCTACTTTTGATTCTTGTACTATACTTACGCAAGATGTTAAGAGAGGCTATAGTGTGAAGGATGCCCTCCACTATTTTTTTTGCAACTTTTCTGATATTTAAAAATATTTCGAAAAAGTAAAAAAACCCAAAAACCGAAAAAATGTTTTACAGGATGATGGAGAGTGGGCATTTTATTGTGTACAGACAGAATAGGAGATGCTATGGTTTGAGGGTGTCAGGTGGGACCTCAGCTGACCTCACTTAATCTTTATAATGACGTGATAAAAATCCCTATCCCTGGGTGACTAAATTTCCATCATTAACAATTCATGCATTGTTTGAGCCTTGGCTTATTTTATATTCACATGCTTCCAGGAGAGATGACCTAATGGATCAGGAAGACCTTGGTATAGATTGATTGTTACTAGTTGCTGTGGGTACTTTCATCTTTATGGAGAGCTGTATAGTAAGGAAGGTTGGAACAACAATGAGAAGTGTGCTTGGGAGAGAAGAGTCATCTCCTCTGGCTTTACGTGAAGGTCCAGGAGCAGCTGGTGCCAGGTGAGAAGAGAGCACAGGCACACTGGGGGAGGTGGGCTTGGGAGTCATTAGTAGATGGGATCTCTCTCACCTGCTTCACCTTACACCTGGTCACAAAGTCATCTCAGAATAAAGACTTGATAAGGTCATTTCCTCTATAAAAATCATCATACTTTTCTCACTTACTTCACTTTCCTGATTGCACTACATAAGATCCCTCACAATCTCATTCCTGTCCATTTTCCCAGCCTTGTGCTCTGCCAGTCAAACCTACGAATCTAATGATGCAGCCACACTAATGACCTGGCTAGTCTCAAACAGGGAATGAGCATTGTTGCTTCATAGTTGTCTCATGACTCCCTGAGGCCTGGTGAACCCTTTACTCACTTTTACACTCGTGAATGACTTCTCATCCTTAAGAGCTGCATGCTCCTAATGCCCCCAGGAAAGAAGTCAGTCACCGACAGCCCCATCCCTAACTCCTACTCTTTATCACACCACTCTGCACATTTCTGATTTTGTGTTAGGTTGATCTATTTAGTGCCCACCTTGCCGCTGCTCTAAGGCAAGGACCATGTCTGATTCAGCCTCAAACAGTAGGGCCCAGCACAGTGCCCAACTCAGTACACATGTGCTGAACCCAGGAGAGGGTGCTGCAGACAGCTGATCATGTCCAGCGCTCAGAGTTAGAAAAAAGGCTTGTTGCCTGATTAGCCAATGGAACTGTAACAGCTGTGGAGTTGTCTCAGGTTAGTCCACTGCCAGGGACCTTTCTTCATATCAGAAACACCCTCTGAACTAGAAATTACTTTCTTCCATATCAGGTTTACACTAAGTCATGGGCAAATCTAATAGATTTACTCAGCTGAACTGATTCTTCCTGGAGAGCTATACCCTAAAAAGGTCTCCTTTGGGGTAGTAAGGCCAGTTAAAATGCATGCGCCTCCCTAGCCGGAGTAGAATAGGCATAAATGTAATTTCCTAATCATAAAAGCTCACTCAAACTAAAGTGCTGAAAACAGGTACTCAAACAAAAACATATACACAAGTGTTCCTAGCAGCACAATTCACACAGTCAAAGGTAGAACAAACCCAAACTTATCAACAAATGATCAGATAGACAAAATATGGTAGAAATGTGCAGTGGAATATTATTTAGTCATATAAAAGGAAATGACATACTAAAATATGCTATAATAAGAAGGCTATCAAAAACATTATGCTAAGTAAAATAAACCTGGCATGAAAGGCCACATATTTTATTATTCCATTTAAATGAACTATTCAGAACAGGTAAATCCATAGAAACTGAAAGCAGAAGCTTGTTACCAGAGCTGGGGAGAAGGAAGAATACGGAATAACTACTCAATGGGTTTGGAGTTTTATTCTGTTATAATAACAATGTTTTGGAATTAGATAGCGTTGGTGATCACAAAACAGTGTGAATGCACTAACTGCTACTGAATGGTACACTATAAAATGGTTAATTTTATCTTATGTGAATATCACCTCAAGTAAAAAAAATCTCATGTATATGCAAGGAACAGGTAGAGGGGCTTTGGAAGAGCGTGGTTGGAATTTCCAGCCTTGGTTCTAGGAAGAGTTTTAAGGGATAGCTGTGTGGTAAACTGTGCTGGCAATTTACACAGTATCAGCAGGTTTCTTTGTTCTGATTCTCATGGCTTGTCCACTAGAATGCCAAGAAGAGTGGTTCTCCAAGCCACAGCATGACAGCTTCATGGGGATGGACTGCAGTGAATGAAATAAATAAAGGCATCAGAATTTACCCTACTAAGCTCCTCTCATTAGCCCCATTTTGAGTCAAGGAGTTGAAATCACATCAAGATGCCTCTGCCCAAAACCCTAAATCTTGGCTTGAAGGAAAACTAACAGTTCAAAAAGACAGGGAAGCACAAAGTGTAGATTTTCTCAGGTGGAAAGTAATTTCTCATTACTCAACCAAAAATAACTTGCCAGGGTCTGCCCACATGAACATCATGTTCATGGATGGATAGGAAAGTATCCTATTTTAAATCTGTTTATCGGGTAACATATTAGCTGGTCTGGCTAAAGCATAGCCATGGCAGATTCACACACGGTACTTCCTAGGGTTGGCTTTAGTAACCACAGGGTGGGTATGAAGCTTCCTGCCTAGGAGGCACTGTTTGTCCTTGGGAGGTACAGTCAGATCTCTTAAAGATGAAAATCAACTGTCTTTTAATGAAAAAGGGGATGCATAAAGTTAAGGATCCAAGTAAAGACTGCAGAGTTATTCCAATGTGGATAAAACCTCATAGAACAAAATTTAAGAACAGATTAAAATCTAATGTGGGATGAAAGTTACTGCCTTTCCAAAAATATGTCCTTCCTTTTTTGGGATAACTTCTAGCCTGAAGCATCCGTGGTTATCTGCCAACCAGGAGGAAGGGAAATCATTTAAGGTTTATCAGCTTTAACTGCACACACTTTTGAACAGAAGGCCCTTGAAGAAGTTGCATCAAAATTATAGATGGAGATGTGGGAAGAGCTGGTTGGAATGAAGGCAAGAAAGTGAGTGTCCTGGAAGGGGAGTTGTTGAAGCGGCCAAAACTAAGACCTTGGCTGGCTCACTCAGGAGATTACAGGTTAAATATGTGATCACAAATTTCTCTCACAAAATCTGTTTTCTAAAGATCAATCTAAAAATGGGTATCAATACTTGACCTTTAAGGTCAGCTTTCAAAGTGAGCCAATCCAGGACATCAACCCAGAGAGGCGATGACTCAGAGAAGACCTCAATCTTTAAGGCTGAGAATTCAGCTTACTCAAATATCCCTTCTTCTCACACTGGAATGCCTTTGTGAGTCCAAGCAATTTGAGGTGATTGTGTCAAATATCATGTGCTATTTCCCACACCTGGAGACTGACAATTGTTAACATTTATTTCCTTAGCAAAAGAATCCCTCTTTCTCACACCACTTTTTTGCTTTAAAAAATTAAATTAAATTTTAAGTTTTTTTCCCCCCTTGGCCATGAACCATTAAAACAAACAGATGAATAGAGTTCTGTCATAGTTTCCAGAAAAGTACATAATAGTTACTTGTGTTCAAGTTAGAAATGGGAAGGTATTGGCTTTGCTTCACAGAGATGTCTGGAAACACAAGGGTTGCATTTCACTTTGGAAAAGGAACAGGATTACCCAGGCTTGTATCTCACAAATGCAATTTGAGGGAAAATTATGTGTGTAATATATTCTATTCCCATTTAAACACACGTTTGAAATGATAAGACTGCACTAGCACAGTATTTGTAAATTATGGAAGATCCCTAATAAAAAGAATCAGTGATTTTTTTTCGCTCTTCTATTTACTGAGATCTTTGTGACAGGGTAGCCTCATACCATCTAAGAAGACTTGGGGTGTTTATACTTCTCCTATAAAGGACCTACATGGCCCCTAAGCTCAGGCAGGAGCTGGGAATGGGAAGGTGGGACTTGTAGCCCCCAAGGTCAGGGCCCCCGAGTTCTCATTAGAAACCCTTTGGATGTTCTTTGGCAGCTCTCCAAAAATCAGGCATTCAAAGGACCCCTGACATTTGCCTATTGAGAATAATGGGAGTTTAGAATAATATGAAATTCACACATACCAATGTGGTCAGATTTTCTACCACAAATGTTACTGGATTGCTTTGAATTTTTTATACTTTTTTTTTTTTTTATGCCTTTGGCCATGGGATGAAAAAAGAGGTTTGTGGAATGAGTGGCAAGGGAATTTAGAGACTTTCTAGGAGGGTTTTAACTTCATCTTACTACTCAGAAGTGGGGGGAAAACCAATTCCCAATTGTTGCTTTTCTGTTCAATCTTATCTTTGTTTCCCATGCCTTCTACAGATATCATTTATGAAAGACTACAAGTTTCCATAAAAAGCAATGCTGAATTGATATCCAACATAGTATTAGAATGTCTAGTTAGACAAGAGAAAGTATTAAAGGAATCCAAATTGGGAAATAAAAAGTAAAGTCATCATTATTTGCAGACAACATGGTAATACAGACAGAGAATCATCAAGATTCCATGGAAAAACTAATTTAAACAATCAGTTTAACAAAGTGGCAAGGTATAAAATCAGCATACATAAATCAATTGCTTTCCTAGCCACAAACAATGAGATAGAAGAGGAAGAAATTAAGAAAGTGAACCCATTTACAGTTACACCAAAACAAAAAAACAAACAAACAAACAAACAAAAAAACAACCTAAAAGTGAACCTAACAAAGGGGATGAAAGATCTATACAAGGAAAACGATAAAACATTTTGAAAGAAATAGAAGACACGAAGAAATGAAAAAATATTTCTTGCTCAAAGGTTATAAGAATCAATATTGTTAAAATGGCCTACCCAAAGTAATACATAGATCCAATACAATCCCAATAAAAATATCAATGGCACATTTCAAAGAACTGGAGCAACTACTACTGAAATTCATATGGAATCATAAAAGACCAAAAATAGCAAAAACAGTCTTGACAAGAAGAGAATGGAGGTATCACACTTCCAGACCTTAAGCTACATTACAAAGCCATAATAATTAAAACAGCCTGGTACTGGAACACACACACACACACACACACACACACACACACACACACACACCAATGGAATAGAACTGAGAACCCAGAAACAAGCCCACTATGTATATAGATAGTTTATCTATGACAAAGCATCCAAAAATATACACTGAAACAAGGATAGCCTCTTCAATAAATGGTGTTGGGAAAACTGGACAGCTATATGTAAAAGAATGAAACTAAACCACAATCTCATACCATACACCAAAACCAAAATGGATCAAAGACTTGGATGTAAAACCTGAAACCAAAAAATACATAGATGAAAACATAGGCAACACATTTCATGACATAAATTTTAGTGATTCCTTTAGGGATTCATCCCCACCAGCAAGAAAAATAAAAGAGAACATAAACTGCTTCAACTATATCAAACTAAAAAGCTTTTGTACAGCAACAAAAAATGTAATAAAATGAAAAGACACCCTTCTTAATGGGAGAAAATATTTGCACACTATATATTTGACAAGTGACTGATAACAAAGAGCATATAAACTACAAAAACAAAACAAATAATCCAATCAAAAAATGGGCAGAAGAACTAAATGGACACTTCTTCAAAGCAGACATTCAAATGGGACCTGCAGGCACATGAAAAAGTGTACACAATCACTTATTAGAGGAATGCAAATCACAACCACAATGAGATACCATCTCACACCTGTGAGAATGGTCCATATTGAAAAGACTAAAAACAACAAGTGCTGGTGAGGATGTGGAGAAAAGCAAACCCTTCTACACTGCTGGTGGGAATACAAACTGGTCCATCCCTTATGGAAAGCAGTTTGGAGGTGTCTCAAGACATTAAAATGGATCTTCTATTGGACCCAGTAATTCCTAGGCACTTATCCAAAAAATTCAAAAACACTAATTCAAAAGGAAACCTGTAGTTCCATGTTTACTGTTACTATAGCTAAAGCATGGAAACAACCTAAGCATCCCAGAACAGATGAGTAGATCAAGAAGATGTAGTATTTGTACACAATGGAATATTACTCAGTGATCAAAGAAGATAACTCATGCCATTTGCAGCAACACTGATGGAGTTTGAAGGGATAACGCTAAGTGAAATAAGTCATAAGGAGAAAGATAAATACCAGATGGTGTCACTAATACATGCAAATAAAGTAACTAAATTAATAGTCAGATAAAGACAAGCTAAAAAACTAACCCTTGATAGCTGCTACAGAATTGAAGCACCAAGGGGGAGAAAAGAGGAAGGATGGGTAAGAATAAAGAGGGAAGGAAGCACAATGGACTAGGGTGGTGGAATATGGATGAGTGAGTTCTGGATGCACTATGGTGGTAATACCTGATGGGGTATCCCAAAATTACCTCAATTAAAAATTAATTAATTAATTAAAAAAAGTAATGGTGAGTTTAATGCTTTCCCTAAACCCCAACTCAAAATACAACAATACAGAGATCCATGTTAAGCATAGACGCTTATACATTAGAAAAAATTGTATTAAAGGCAGACATTCACATTAAAACAAGGATTGATTTGTGACACACTGAATGAGAACACTGTAATCTGACAAGTGATAGAAAAAGGACCTCTATGATAGAGTTGTGAATCCTATGAGTTCTTTCAGGAGAAATGAAGAGTAGAGATTTGTTTGGGAGGACTTTAATTAGGATGGGAAAGTGCAGAACAGGAAAAAAAAAAAAGGAGGCCTTATGTCCTCAGTATTCCAGTGATGTAATCTCTGTTCACAAGGACTTTACAGTCGAGTGGAAGAAATATGCTAAGTGTGATGATCTCTGTTCCTCCTTCTCTTCTTCCCTCCCTATGTACCCATTCCTCCTTAATTTCAAACAACATTTGTTGTAGCGTTGCACTGAGAATAAAAGGAGCATCCAACTGAGACTGGGGAAATTTCTGGAAGAGAAACTCAACTGCTCATGGGTTAAACTGTAGGTTAGCCAAGGTAAGTGGAGCAGAGGCAGAGTGAGACTTAATGGGACTTCTGGGGTAGGGCTAAGGGGGCAGGAGGAGGGGCAGGAGGCCCAAGGTGAGGTCTTAACCTAGGGTCTCTAGGGGAGTAAAGAGGTTCACCATTCCATTACGTTCTCTAAGGATTCAAATCTGGTTTTTATATTCCTCTAACATTTAAAGAAAAACCATAGTTTTAATTTAAATTCATTACTTCAAAATTATAACAAAAATGGGAGGGAAGTGGATTTTATACAGAAAGTGATGTGATTAACGACTATGCCCATGATGGTACTAAAGACATAGGCAGGAGATTAGGGCCCAAGACATCAGGTTTAGCTAGAAAGGATAGAGGCCAAAACCTCCCTCATGGCCTGTGATAAACCCAAGACATAAGAGGAGAGAATATCTAATGGTTTAAATGGAGAGAGTTGAGTCTACGTCAAGTGGCAGGGGAGGGTAAGGGCTGGTTGGCATTGGTGGGGCTGTACACTCAGACTAGGCACTATGCCTTGTGTCTGTCCTCTGGACTGGTTCAGTGGAATGTGACTCTGGTCCAACCCTCTCTAAAACTGAAAAAAAAAAAAAAAAAAAAAAGTTGCGATGTGACTTGATCAAGGTGGCTAAGTAGTTACACAGGCAGAACGCAGTGTTGGTCTTTAGAGACCCACAGAACAGGGTTTAATCCTGACAGCTGCCTTCTAGTTGTGTGTGGTCTTGGACTATGTATGCAATTTCTCTGAGTCTTGGTCTCATCTGTAAAACTAGTATATTAAATAAGATAATGTAAATAAACTATTCACTCATGGTAATTACTTATGAAGTATAAGGTCTCTCTCTGCTTTATTTATTGTAAAAATAGGTACAGAATTGCCTACTATGTACGAGGCACTATTCAAGACACTGGAGGGAAGAAAACAGACAAAAATCCCCACCCTTGCAGAGTTTACATTGGCTTAGATTTCTAGATGGTTCTCCCATTCATTTTTTTATAATTTGTATTTGATAGTTCCTTCTCATTGTTTAAAGTATGCATGTGTATGAATTCTATGGCTATGTTAAGGATAGAAATAGGCATGGTATAGACAGTCCAAAAAGACTAAGACCAAGAGCTTAGTCTTTCAGAAGTTTGATTAAACTGCTACTTCTACCTCTACTTCTTCTGCCCTACATGTTCTCAAGGTTTACTCTGTGTTCAGCAGTATTCTCAGTCTTGAAATAGATCAAAAAAACAAATGACCAATAATTTTTACCTATGAATATCATTTATAATCATACTTAGGTATTTACAAAAACACTGTATTTCTCCAAATCAGAAACAACCAAAACAAGAGGCGACACAGGATGG
This sequence comes from Scalopus aquaticus, assembly GCA_004024925.1. Lineage (NCBI taxonomy): Eukaryota > Metazoa > Chordata > Mammalia > Eulipotyphla > Talpidae > Scalopus > Scalopus aquaticus. Next base: position 20,963 of record PVIJ01010560.1, read on the forward strand.
ATGTTTACTGGTATTAGTATTATCTGCATCTTATATTCGAGAAAACAGATTCAAATTGTCTTTTGTTCTAAACCTTAGGCCTCACTCTAAATTTCCTGTTGTTTCTACTATGAGGAATACTATAAAGCTAGTAAAAATATATGTGAAAATAAATATAAATTATATATATATGAAAATAAATATGATTTAGTGAAAATGAGGGAACACAATCAGTGTTCGTGCAAAAAAAAGGCTGCTATGTGAAAAGTTATATGTACTTAGACAGAGAAAGGGTATATGGAAAAAGCTGACCATGTGCCCCCTAAATTGTCCCAGTGCTTAATGATACAATAGTTAGATTAACATACTAAGAAAACAGGGTCAAGAAAATGTGCTAGATCGTGTTATATATGGCTTAGACTCAGCAAAGGGGAATAAGAAGTAGTTGAAGATTTTCTGGAGGACAAGAAGAGGGTGGCAAAGAGAAGGGAGAGATCTAAAGCTGAAGAGAAAGAAGATAAACAGAGACAGTTCCTCCCAGTCTGGCTTGATACAGTGTCTCTTTATCCAGCAAGGATAGTTCCCATCTCCTAGATAATGACAAGGAAAATGCTGGCCAAGTAAGTTTCAAGTTTCTCTAAGATATTACCCAACAAGCAGGATGCTGGGACTGATCTTGGCATTGCTGAGTGGAAAAGTCACTGGGCTGGAAATCAGAAGGCCAGGGTCCTTGGTCCTGATTTGACTGCCAACAAACTTTATCTCCATATAGTCTTGCATAGGTCATTTAGCCTCTTTTGTCCTCAGTTACTCCATTTGTATTACATAGCAAGGAGCTGTGATATGTTCTTCCTAATTCTTACCTTTCTCTCATGTCCCATCAAGATGGTTAAATATCCTAAGTTCTCTCTACTCCATTCTTGACCCTGTATGTCAGTCTTTCATGCTGGTGCAGAATGAGCTAACAGGTAGATGAGATTGTCCCGTGTTTACAACATCAGTAACAGCCCATTGCATAAAGTCCACTATAGACAATTCTAACATATTAACAGAGATCACATGCCCTCAAGGCCATCCCTATCCACCTCTTCAGCCCTGCATCCTGCCGTTGTCCAACTCGGGTTTCAGGCCAGAGTATTAAGAATAGCTTGTAGTTTCTGAACACACCACATTGTTACAGACATGCCTTGACTATTTGTGTTCCAAAAAATCCATTCTCACCTTTTGGCTCACTGTCTGTCCTTCATTCTTTCAGTTCCTGTTTAGTCTCATTTCCTTTAAGATGCTTCCCTGAAACCCCCAGATTAGTCCATGAAAAGACAAGCTCTCTCTCTCCAGTCTCCTGCACTACATTATACTATGATTATTTTTTGAGATGTCTGTTTCTTTACCAGATAGAAGATTCCTGTAGTGCAGCAATTTTGATTTTTCCTGTAGTCTTGACCCATCCCAAGTATCACTCCAAGCAGAGTCCAGTACATTTAACTGCTTCATAGAAGGTGCCCTCCAAAATATATTATGGGATTGCACTCCGCTTCCTAGCTATGGCGGCACAGATTTCCTCCAGATTCCGATAACACCAGCCTTCAGCAAATCCTCATTTGAATACCATCCTGAAGGTGGTCTGAGGCAGCTTCCAGCCCTATTTCTTAAGTGCATTTAGCTAGCTCCTCATGAGCTCTGTGGCCTCACCACTCTGCACCCCCTCCCATCGATTTCTCCAACCAGAAACAAAAAGGCTCATAGTCCTGGGGGTCCAGGTTGCTGCTACACAGGGTTTGCAGTACAGAACCGTATCTGCCTCCATGAGGGTATTATTTTAAGCATTACTAAACACCCCTAACCTATCAACTCCTGGCTTTGTAGTCATTTCCAGTTGGAATGTCTTTAGGCTGAAAAAAGACAGGTTTGTGAAAAGACATAAACATCTTTGGTGAGAGGTGACATATGTTTTCTTCTAGTGGAAGCAAGGCACTCCTGTAGATTTTGCAGTTTTTGGACACTGCATAAAATACATCTCTTAGGTAATTAATCTCCTGGCAGGCTTTGAGTGAAGCAATTACTCCATGTTTTTCTTTGTCATTGTTCGAAAGTATAACAGTGCATCTATCTACTTTCTTCCTGTCTGGAAAGCCTAGAAAACTCTGCAGTAAACATGTAAAAAACATTTAGTGTTCACACGTTTGATTTAAATATTGACAATTTTTTTCATTAGAACATTAAACCCGTAGCTTTATTCATCTTAAATGCTTTCCAGGAGAGCGACTTCTCTATTAGAATTACTCCCAGTAACTCAATACAAACTTTGCAAGTGGGAGAACCAGGGAACCTGGTCGTCTATTGTGCACACATTCTGTGGTGAGGCAGCTGTAACTGGTTATGAACCAGTGCTGGAAATAGTATTTGGAGCTTTCTTGGCAGATTTCTTACGTCGTTATTCAATATGAACTGTAAATCATATGCTCGTAGTTATGAAAATGTCAGGAAACACCTAGTGTTCATGCTTTGTTTTTGACAAAGCTATTTTGGAGCGGTGTTGGAAGGCAGAGGCATCCACGTTTGGGACGAAGAAGAAAAGAACACCCTTCCCTTCCAGCAGTTTTCAAGAAGTTGGTAATTTGGTCCTATGTGACAGGAGCTCAGCTAGGAACTGACGGACATACGTTTCACACAGTCTTGATTAGTCTAGGGTGTGTGTCAGGGCTACTAGAGGTCTGGAAGAAAACGCAAGAAACTTGCTCAGTGCTTACTCAGATTGGGGTCAGCACATTGTTTAACTCTGACTCCTGCCACAGTAAGCAATGCCCCCAGGGACAGGAGTAGGACTAAGGAGAGCCTAGAAATATGGGAGAGCTCCAGAAAGTGAAATCAGGGGATTGGTGGAGAGAGGGAGGGGAGGAAAAGGGATGGAAGGAGGGTAGTAGAAAGTCCTAAAAGAAAGCCAAATATGAGACTACAATAACATCTAACCACAATGAAATAAATTTGTATGACGTTTCCACATAGGTTTTAGAATTTAAATTTAGAGTCTTATTAGCACATTCCTGTAAGGACATTCTTAGTCCACCCTTGAAAAACATGGTTGTTGTGGAAATTTTGAAAGAGAGAGAGAGAACGTGTGAGAGAGCGAGAGAGCCAAAGAGAATTATAATTATCTAATATCCAAAACCCACAGATAATTGCTATTAACACACAGCATGTATTTTAAGCATGTGTATAATCACAAGAGTGAGGTGGGTTTTTTTTGTGGGTTTTTTTTCTTTTTTACAAATTGGAGTTATACTGCAGTGGAAATACTATAATTTCTTCTTTTTAATGTAATATTTATTTTCTAATTTATTTATATTTATTAAATATTCTTCTAAAAATGACTTTCAGTGGCTGCAATAAAACATTTAGGTTGTACCCAAGTTTTTATCACTTATAAAAATGTTGAGATGAACATCCTTGCATATTAATCTTTATGTACATATATGATTATTTCTCAAGGCTAAAAACAATGAATGAATGATTTTCTACTTCAAAAGTCTGCACATCTTTAAGCCTTTTTAATATATTTTCAAATAGTCTGAGAAATTTATTAAAATTTATTTTTCTACCTATTAATATATGATAGTGTCCATTTCTCTCTACTTGCTGCTAACATATATTTGCTAAGGTATCTATTAGGTATTATCACTTTTAAAGATCATATCTCATTTTCATTCTTCATGAAGTTAAACATCTTTTTCATATGTTCATATGTTTGTATAAACCTTTGTACTGGTAAACTACATTCTAGTGGATCAGAAATAGAAGACAGATACCAAAAGAGCTGATTGATGCTCGGGGCACTCATGACTAGGACTGTCCTTTCTAAAGTAGGGCAAATACCATCCTGCCGTCCCCTCTGCTTCTTCCCCTGGCAATCAGAGTTCAATAGGGCTACCCATGCACAACATTCATAGAGAGCCAAGAGACCAGATTGGTAAAGGGAACTAAGCAAGAGGCATGGCTGAAGGAGCTAGAGAAGTTATCCTGGTATGAGAAGAATTGTGGAAACACGGTAATAGTTTTCAAATGCTGAAAGGACTTCTAATAGCTAGGTATGTTCTTCAAGTTCTCTCTTTATCTCTTTTTCTCCAGGATCCTGGCACATGGCAGTCCATCAGAAAACATATTTATTAAGAGCCTCTAGGTGCCAGACATTGTTCCTGCCCTTGGGGATACAGGAGTAGTCATGGCAGAGACCCTGCCTTAGAGGAATGTACATTCTCAAGGTATCTAGAAGGAGGATAGATGGAGGCATAAGCAGATGAGTCAATGGCTACTTATCAAAATGGGGAACAGAGGAGAAACATTTCAATTAAGATAACACTGGTCAACACTGAGATCGTTACTGACTTAAAAAGGCCCTAACCTGTAGTATCTTGGTGTACTAAACATGAATACAATCCTGAAAAATTTTCATTAGCACTCATTTTGAAGATATTTCATACAATTCATTCAAATGATTCACCATGTAAATTTTTCCAGTAGGACTGCAACAATATCCTAAATCAGCCTAGAATGATGTCATATTGCATTGCATTGCATAATACCATCATGCACACATCATCCAGAGTTGATTGCATCATTGTCTGATGCAATGCAATACTACTGCCAGGCGGCTGCTGAAGGAAGCTGATGTCAGCAGTGCACTATAGAAAGCCCTGTCGGAAAGGTTGAGCACTGAAAATATTTCAGACTTTGTGTGACACAGTTGAAGCTACTGTTCCATAGAACTGCTATTATTTTATCCATTTAGGCACAATCCAGAACAGTAGTCCCTCAAAAGTGTGTAATAGCGTAGACAATTTCTGGTCTACTTGTGCAAAAGTGACATTTGCCAACCTGAAGAAAAGTATCATTTCTCAAATGAAGAAGGCTTACCATCTTTATTTTGGATGCAAGGTTGGTTACCAAGACAAGCCTTGGGCCCTGCATATATGCTGTGCTACATGTACAACACAGCTTTCACACTGGTTAAATGGCAAAAGACTATGAATGCCGTTTGCAGTCCCCATCGTGTGGAGAGAGCCAAGCAAGCACATAAAAGACTGTTACTTCTGCTTGATTCCTCCTCTTTTCAGGGAAATAATGAAGCAAAAGAAGTCAAGAATAGTCTACCCAAACATTACGTCTCCATTGAGACCAGTTCCACATGGTGAGGGACTTCCTATTCCAGAACCTCCAGCAGAATATTCTCTTGATTCATCTGATGAGGACAAGGGTGAACTGACCTGTTCTTCTCCTGTTCCATCAGCATGCAGTGATCCAGATTTTCACTGTGGTGCATCATCAACCCCATATAGACTAACATAGGAAGAACTCAATGACCTGGTTCATGATTTGAACTTCTCCAAGAACAAGGCAGAATTGCTAGGATCAAGACTCCAACAATGGGGCCTCCCTGGTGGTGCAGCGGTTGAGCGCTGCGCTGTGGAGCTGTCGGCAGCGGTGATGTGAGTTCGATGCCCGGCCAGGGAGAATCCCACATGGTGTTGCAGACCTCTCCTGCCTCGCCCGCTGCGCCCCTCAGCAGTGTATTTCTGATCTGCCTGTTCTGCTCCCCGCTCTGTCTCTGGTGAACCCTCTCACCGCCCCATGCCTCTGGCCTGTACCCCAGCTTGTATGTATAAATAAATAAAAAAAAAAAAGACTCCAACAATGGAATCTTCTAGAAAAAGATGTCACAATTACTTTAGATTGACAGCACCATCAGCAGTTGGAGCCTTTCTTCAGAAAGTAAAGTACTCTGGTATTCTGTTCTGGTATTGAGGGCCTCATGAATGCCTCAGAAATCACTCATGACCCACAAGAATGGAGACTATTTCTGGACTCTTCGAAACTGAGTCTTAAGGCTGTGCTTTTGCACAATGGAAATTGTCTTCCATCTATTCCAGTGCATGCTGTCCACATGAAAGAGATACGATAACTTAACGCAGCTACTGAATTCCATTGAGTATAACAAGTATAGCTGGCATGTCTGTGGTGATCTGAAGCTAGTTGCCCTTTTAATGGGACTGCAGCAGGGATATACAAAATACATGTGTTTCTTATGTGAGTAGGATAGCCAAGCAAGTGAATTGCACTACTTGGTGGAAGGAATGGACTCACAGACAAAATGTAGCAGTTGGAGAGAAGAACATCCAGCACCTAGCTCTGGTTGAGGCTCACAAAATCCTTCTACCACCCCTTCGCATCAAACTAGGTTTGATGAAGAATTTCGTGAAAGCCGTGGACTGGACCTCGCTGCTTTCTGATACCTGCATGGAAAATTTCCTTGACTCAGTGAAGCAAAGATTAAAAAGGGAGTTTTTGTGGGTCCTCAGATTTGAGAGCTCTTCAAAGATGTCCAGTTCAACAACTTGCTGCAGGGTGATGCGAAACAAGCATGGAATGCTTTTCGCCTAGTGTCTACAAACTTTCTTGGGAATGTTAGGGCAGAAAACTACAAGGAACTAGTAAAAGACATGCTGATACAGTATCAGAAATTTGGCTGCAATATGTCTCTAAAGGTCCACTTCCTTCATTCCCATCTGGATTTCTTCCCTGAAAACTGTGGTGTGGTTAGTGATGAACATGGCTAACGTTTTCATCAAAATATTGCATCAATGGAACAAAGATACCAGGGAAAATGGTTGACTACAATGCTGTCTGACTACTGCTGGACACTCCCCAGAGATGCTCCTGAATAGCTGTACAAGAGACAAGCGAAGAAATCTAAGAAGTAGTCTATGACTTGATTTTTCACAGGTATTAACCGTAGGCCTATTACTATTGGCATGCATTTCGTGATATAAACATCCATTTATTGAATATTACAAAAAAAACTAGAGCCAAAATTAGAATTTGACTGTTATATTTGTGTTGAGCACATACAAATTGATAGGAAATGGCTAATTTCATTTCAGTAACATGACTTTTGTAAAAATTTGTTGCCCATTGTAATTAAGGTGTCCTCAGAAATGAGTGAACAAAACCAGGAAGGGCCACTGCTTAGAAAGCTGATCAGAGCATTTGAAGAGAAAAGGCCAACTACTTCCTTCCCTAGTTTCTGATTACTAAATTACACCTTAAATTAAAGCTCCACATGGTTAAATTGAGTCAATGGTTCTCTATTACTTTTAGATTATGGAACAAATTCCTTAACCCTTGCTCACAAGCTGGAGTGTATCTTTCTAGAACTTTCCTCCGCTGTTCAACAAAAAGAAGAATCGGATAGAAAACTCCTGTTTGGAGTTGGCTAAGTGCAGGATTGGGCCAGCCAGGGAGGCAATCTGCATTGTACTTCATTGATTCCTCTATTCAACCAGGATTAATTAGCACCATTAATTAATTCAGAGCAGATGGTAAGCCCATATCCTAAAGTAATAGGGAACCACTGACTCAGTTTAACCAGGTGGACCTTTAACTGCAGATGTGATTTGGTGATGTGAAAATGGAGCAAAAGGAACTACTTGGCTTGATATGTCAGATTATTACAGCAAATGGTGTCCAAGAAGCTCATAGTTTACAGGTGGAACACAGGCTAACAGTGGTGAGATGTTACTATCTGGTGAGGGCTGCCTCTTGGGGATGGTGTCAGAAAGAAGTGGCAGCAAGGGCCTCCCTGGTGGCGCAAGGGGTTAAGTCTTAGCCTATGAAGCTATCAGCAATAGATAGAATTAATAGATTCATCAATTGATAGATAGATCAAACTGCAGCAGTTTGATCCCAGCAGGGAGTTTCCCACATGGCACGGCAGTCCTCTCCTGCCTCGCCCGCTGCTCCCTTCAGCAGTGTATTTCAGTAGATCTGCCTGTTCTACTCCCCACTCTGTCTCTGGTGAACCCTCTCACCACCCCACCCCCACACCTCTGGCCTGCACCCCACCTCTTGGATGCACAAATAAATAAATCTTAAAAAAAAAGGGGGCAGCAAAGAATGCATTTTCATTGCAAAGATACCAAGTATCTATTCTAGATGCCAGAGCTCAGAGCTGTTACAAGGGTGGGATAGGGAAACATTGTACTTTAGTACAATGCTGGGTGTTTGGAGAATTTAAAAACAATAATGAAGTCAACTGTATGTTAGTCTGCTTTTATTACCATTATGTGCCTGTAATTCAATGATGTTATATAAAGGTCTTCTTCCTGCCAGGGTAGATGGTTCCACTGTCTTGAAGTTGGTGTGTCACTCCTGGGGCTGCAATAGTGAAAGAATCCCCCAATCTCTGCCTCATGGGGCTGACATTCCAGTGGGGCTGACATTCCAGGTTTTAGATTTGCTGTAAGTTCCTAGCCTTAAGTATTTTTGTATAACTAAATGGTCATAAGACAATTCTGCAGTAAAAGACAAAATAACTGTTTCAACAGATGCAGTGCTCCCATTTTACATTATGTAAGTCTTAGCTCTTTTTGTCTCTATAGTGATGAGCAGATACGGTACTCTTAAAATAGATAACAACCTTCACATATTGACATGATAGAAAATACAGTGATAAAACTTATAAGCAGCGTGAAATGTGAGAGTATAAAGCCAGATGACATTATGTTAGAAAATGACAACACATCAATTTGCAAATCCTTCAATGAGCACAGTCATCCCTCCCACCCACCAAGACCAAGTTTACCAAACTATGGCAACTATCAAAGAGTCAGCATAAATCACAAGTCTTTGAGAACATTAATTATTAGTTATTTAGCTAATCTAGATACAAATTTATCACGTACTCTTAGAAGCTTTATCTTTTTTTTTAAGATTTATTTATTCATGCATACAATCCGGGGTGCAGGCCAGAGGTGTGGGGTGGCGAGAGAGTTCACCAGAGAGAGAGTGGGGAGTAGAACAGGCAGATCTATTGAAATACACTGCTGAAGGGAGCGGTGGTGAGGCAGGAGGACTGCTGCGCCATATGGGAATCTCTCCAGCCTGGCTGAACTCGCACTGCAGCTGCCGACAGCTCCATAGAGCTGCGCTTAACCTGTTGCACCACCAGGGAGGCCCACACTTTATCTTTTTTTATGGCAAAATTTCTTTATTGCCAATTAGCTATGCTGTGAAAGTGTTTGCACTGAACTGCTTATGGCAAAGAATTTCTGTTGAATTTACTGGACACCTCAACTTTAATAGAACTGCCCTTATTAGCTGGCTTCTGGTTCATCCGGTCAGAAACCATAGCTAGATATCCCCAGGCTACTTTATCCCAGCCAAAGTGATGTGGGAAGAAGTAAAGTAGGCCATCTCTAAGTCAGGCCCTGACAAAAAGAAAGGCAGGGGAGAAGGGAGGACAAGGAAATTAGGGGAGGAGGAAGAAGGCTATGTCTTTAGGAAAGAAAAGAAAGGGACTGCTCCTGACTAGAGTTTGGCCATGAGGATGCTGTCCTAGATGTCATCTAGGACAAAGTAATGCCACAGTCTGAGGCTGGTAGAGGGATAATATAGACTGAGCCTGGGTCTCAGGGTGAGCATGGGAAACACAGGTACTATTTGGCCCTGAGTTGCCTCCTTTGGACTGGAGAGAAATCAAGGTCTATCTTGTTTAAGTCACTACACATTTATGTCTGTGTCTATCTACCCATTTGTCCATTTACAGAATCTGTTTAGATCTATCCTAACTAATATTGAAATATAGACTATGGACAAATAATAGTTTGCCCAGTGGTGACTATATGCAGAAAAATAATGAGGGGTGGGTAGAAGGCAGTGAGTGCTTTTGGGGGGAGGCTGTATGGTCACAGTTGCTGTTAGACCCGCAGTGTCCAAGACAGTAGCCACCTGCACCTAGTTTTCAACCACATGAACATGACTAGCCCAAACTAAGATGAGAGGTAGATGTAAAATATATTCTGGAATTCAATCTTAGTACTAACAAAAAATGTAATACAGTTCATTAATATTTTTATATTGATTACATGTTGAAATAATAATATTTTAGATCTATTGGGTTAAATAAAATACATTGTTGAAATTAATTTCACCTGTTTTTACTTTTTAAAATATGCCTCTTAGAAAATTTTAAATTACATATGTGGTTTGAATTTGTGGCTCAGCGCACATGACATCTTTACTGGATGGTGCTGCTTTAATCTCCCAATAGCAATCCACCTCCTGCACTATTCTGCACAGAGCCTGCTGTTCCTACTGTGTCGTGGACGCCTCAGGTCCCCCAAACCCCAGTCCATCCACAGACCTGTTCATGGGAGAAGGCTCTGCTCTCCAGTATTAGAGTTTATCAAGAACTGTTTTGAACAATCATGTAGACTCATTAAAGACCCAGGAAAAGGAGGCCCCTGGGCAGAGACAGCATGGCTTCTTGAACAGCAGTTGAGAAGCACCCAAGGGCACTGCCTTTCAAAAGAACATACCTTTGCCCCTTTGAATTGCCATACTACTCAAACTGCCCCCTGGAAAAGTTTGCCTTTAGGTTTAAAGTTTATTTTCCTAGAATGCCCTTGTTAAAGAAAGTGACTTTCAAGAAACTAAGCCACTTGTCCAAGAGCAAGGGTCTTGGAATCATATAAGCCAGGGTTCACACCTAGCTCTGCCCATCCCTGGCTGTGTGGCCCTGAATCACTACTGAGCCATTTCAGGCATCCAGGTACTCATCTCCAAAGCCAGTATATTATTACTCACATCTCACACTATGGTTTCACCGTTAACACACGTGCCATGGATGTAAGCCAACTCTTAGACTATAGACCCCAGGCCCCCAGCCAATCCCCCTTAAGAAGCTGTTCAGAATCAGAAAGAATGATTAAAATAAAATAAATAACTCTGGGGTGGGGGAAATATGAATCACCCTTGCCTCATGGAAAAAATTCTGCCAGTGGGGAGGGGGCTGAGAAAGGCAGTAAAAGGGGAGCCACATTCCCACCAAGTACACATAATAAATGTCAAAATTCCTGTCATGCACACACAGCATTCTACCTGGAGGCTAAGGGGTCAGGACTTTGCATGAAAAAAAAATTAATTGAAATGGTTTTTCAAGAAGGAGGAAAAACAAGGCAACTTGGTTGTGACCTCGGTGAAATGTCCTTTTCACGCTGGCCCTCGGGTCACGCCTGCCAGAAGGGGCCTGTCAAGGTGGTAAGGCTAATGTAAGATGAAGTGTTTCATCAGCACTGTCAATCCAGGACAACTCTTCAGGCCCAAATGCTGCACCTTCACTTGTTACTCAGACATAAATTTTATCTTTTCATAGCCGGAAACAGTTGAAATACCAACAGCTTCCACCCACAAGTCTCAGAGGAGAGTAAGAGTTTTGTGTGTATGGTCTCACTTCACCTTCACATAACACTGGGAGCCTGGTAGAGTTCACTTGAATTCACCAAGGTCCATCTCATTTTCCCCCTAATCTGGTGAATATCAGATGAGGGTTATAATCAGTTCCATTAGCCAGTCTGCTATGCTACTGAAAGTATAGAAAAGTCAGGCATGGGCCTCCCTGGTGGCACAACAGGACAAGCACAGTACTATGAAGCTATCCAGAGCCACTGCAGTATGAGTTCAATACCTGGCCAGGGAGATTTCCATATGGCGCAGCAGACCTCTCCTGCCTTGCCTACTGCTCCCCTCAGCAGTGTATTTCAGTTGATCTGCCTGTTCTGCTCCCTAGTCTGTCTCTGGTGAATCCTCTCACCACCCCACACCTCTGGTCTACACCCCAGCTTGTACGTATAAATAAATGAATCTTTAAAAAAAAAAAAGAAAAGAAAAGCCAGGCACATAGAGTTCACATTTATTTTGAAATAGTAAGGGCTTATAAAATGGGCAGAATTTTAGCTAGAATGTTCTAATTATTTTTAGGGAGCCAAAATGCTAGCCAACTGATCTCCCTTGTTGGGAAGCAGACCATGAACATGCTTGTGATGGAGAATGTCCTGAGAATTTACAGAGAACCAAAGGGTGTTGTGGAAACAGGAAAAGGATGAAAGGAAGGTGGCCGCTTTAAACTAGGGTGACACTGGGAGCACTTTATAAACCTCTCTGATGCTCACTTTTCTTATGAATGAAATGGAAGACTCATCTCTCTGAACTGCCTGTATCACTGGGTTTCTGTATGTTAATGTTTGTGAAGACGCTTTTTAAAAAAATATTTATTTATTTATGCATATAAGCTGGGGTACAGGCCAGAGGCATGGGGCAACGAAGAGTTCACCAGAGACAGAGTGGGGAGCAGAACAGGCAGATCCACGGATATACACTGCTGAGGGGAGCAGTGGGTGAGGCAGGAGAGGTCTGCCGCGCCATGTGGGAATCTCCCTGGCTGGGCGTCAAACTTGTGTTGCTGCTGCTGCTGCTGCGGACAGCTCCACAGCGCAGCACTTAACTGCTGAGCCACCAGGGAGGCCCCCTGAAGATGCTCTTTGGCTGTAAAATCTTCCATGAAATATACCAGACTGGTCAGTAGATGCAATAGGTGATTTGGTGTGAGTTAAGAGCAAACACTGGTGAGATATGGTCTCATATCTGAATAAGTCTGAGTAATTTTGGAAAACGTGAATTTTATCGTTTCTTTCTTCCCTCATTGACTTGAAGAAAATTATCCCTTTGTAAACTTAAAACCAAAATGAAGTTGAATTGAAAAATAGCCTGGCAAAGCGGGTTCCTGCTTACAAAGTGTTTTTTCCTAACTATATCACCTGATCCAGAAATCATCCTATGAAGCAGATATTTTAAAGATGAGGAGAATGAGGTTGAAGAGATCAAGCAGCTTCAATTTGATCACCTGGCTACTCATTGTCAAGGTAGGCACTCACTGCCATGTCTGTTCATGTCAAATCTCATATTCCTTCTTCTTCATCCAGTTTCCTCTGAGCCAAGCCTCCATTCTCACACCACTCTCTGCTGAGTATATTGACTTTCTAGCACTGTCCTTTATCTTAGAGGGTTTGAAAGACTTGGCCTCAGGGAGCAGGTGATCCTTCTAGATAGGCAAGATGTCAAGTGTTGAAACAATTAGAGAGGAAGAGTGTGAATCATATAGCATAATATCTAAGTGTGATGGAGTTGGTAGAAGAAAATGTCACTAGAGGCTTGGGAGGTGAGGGAAAACTTCCCGAAGGAGGTTAACTTAAGTTTCCTCTCAAAGTTATGGCAGAGTGGATGTGAGAGACCACAGTCTGGGTCATAGTCAAATATTGTTCATACAAAAAAGATTGGTGACAAAGGGAAGAGTTGATTATACCTTTAAATTCCTATCTTACCCACACACTCTCACTTATGTGTTATTTGGTTGCTGGACATAAACTCTGGTAAGAGGTTGGTTCATGTATTTGTTAAAATGACAGTATCAGTAAAATTACACTATCTGTAAAATTACTGAGGACAGTGCTCAGAATGACATACTGCTTTTGTAAAAGAACTAGACTTTCCAAGGTAATATTCATAAAATAAAGGCATTCTTTTTATGTGGCTTGCCCAAAAATGCAGCCTGGCAATCTAAAAACCCAAGTAGTAAAGCTGCCCCTTTTGAAACTTCCTTTATATCTACCATGTGCAAATTCACCAGGCATAACATTTTAAAAATTGTGACACAAAATCACAGCACCATCCTTTCAAGTTTGATGTACTCAGTTTAATGTTCGACATCACTGTTCATAGAAATACTTTTTGATCTGGGGAGATATGAAACACAGCCATTCCACAGCTGGAATGCACTGATTCTACAGAAGAGCATGGATTAACTTGAAAGTGCAGGGAAAGGGATGACCTCGTTTCCTTAGTAACTGAGAGTTCACAAGGAACTCCCTATTTGTCTTAACACATTGTAAATCTGTGTCCCCAGTGCCAAACTCTGTGTCTGGCCTGGAGGAAGTAGTTCAGAAATAAATGTTGAATGAATGAGAGCTGCTTTCTTTGATTACTTTGTTACTTCATATGCCTTGAGAGTACTTATTATAAACATAATATTGTTGACCATCTGTTTGTATCTTAATTGCACCATATAATAATCATGAGAGGCAGATATTACTAATTCTGCTTAGTAGATGATGAACTGAGACATAGAGAAATGAAGCAATTTGCCCAAGTTCTCCTCTAGATATGTCCCCAGCCTATGATGTCAATTTGTTTACCTAGTCTCTTAGCCTTGATGGAATAGAGAACAAAAGCAAATAATAGAAGCAATATTAGTAAAAATAGCTAAAATTTATCAAGTATGTATCCTTTTTAAGTGATATACACACTCAATGTCATTTAATTATCATTAAAACCCTATGTCATGTAATTATTATTAAAACCCTAAGAGGTAATTATTATTTATCCCCTTTTATAGATGAGTAAAATGAAACATTTACAAGAACTCTACATATTTGTCCAAGGCCACCTAGTTAGTGAGTAGTGGAGCAGACATAAAACTACGTATTACTTTAAGTTACTTTTCTTAAACAAAATCCCAGCCATTTTAGTACTTCTACTTAGCAAAAGCTGGACTGTAACAATATAAAAGGTGAACAATTTGGTTAATTGAATATCCGAGTTAATGGAGAATGCATCACATATCTGATGGTGTACTGACTGTGAAGAGGACAGGATGAAGATGCCAGCCATTTACTTTGATGGCTTTCCGACGCCCTCATCAGTCACCACGTCCAGGGGGACTGGGAGACAGTTGATGGCCTTTTGAATCCTGTCAGTCAGGAAAGGCAATGCGCCAGTTTTGTTAATGCCGTCTTACACAACTTCTGAGCTGATCTGTCAGTACTATCTCTACCCAGCACCCGTGTTGTAGAACAGAAAAGCTGACCTAAGTCCACTCCCTTACCCCCCTTTCTTTAAAGGTGCTTCAGGGCTATGCAGACGGAGTACTTTCAGGACTAACCTTCTAAGGAATACAGCTTCTTGTTCATGTAGTCTATGCTTGCTGTGGGCACCTTCACACTTTCCACCACCAAGTCTGTCAACCCAGCAGTCACTCCTCAGAGCCAGAGAGAAATGGCTCTCTCTCCTTTTGCTTAGCAACATTTTACATGCCGGTATCCACGGGTGTTAACTATCCGATGATGGCTTATTAGGCTGAGGAATTCTGCTGTTCTGACTTAAATGACTCAAGTTTATGTTCCTCCTGTTGCCAGCTGGAGATAGTCTTGAGGTGCTAAAACAGGGAGGCAAATATTTAAGAGGCAGGTAACTTTCCCTAGCACTATCTCCCGCTTCAGTCATTACCTAGGTCTTTTCTTTACTCTCCTCCCAGTGGGTGAGTCTAATTTTGTCCCTTTCTCTTTTATAGCAAAACTGCTTACGCAGTGGCTATGCATGCAGCAAAATTATTGGACACAGACAAGGGTTGTGACATTCCAGGTATCAAGTGGGACATATTTATAATTGTTCCCAATGGAACCCTCTCCCACAACTTCTTTTTCTCTTTGCCCCTCATTTTTCCTGATTCTATGGAGAAGAAAGTAATGATGACTTCCAATTCAGAATCATAAGAGTGGTTTGTCAACGTATGAGCAATGAGATACTGGACTAGTAACTATCCCACTAACTTTTTCTTCACCTGTATAAGGAATTAATGGTTCAACCATCTATTTCTGAGCATACTGTGGGATTTAAATGTGTAGTCCCTTGTAAACTGCAAAATTAGTAACTAATTCACTATTTCAAGAAATATTAAGTGCCTGTTTGTTAAAAGTACATCAATAGTCCATTTAGTGGATATCCATGAAGAAAAATACAATCTCTGCCCTTGAAATATGTATATTCTTGAAGAGAAGAGATATTTACATGAATGACTATAACAGAATGTAGAAAAAAAGCAAGCACTAGAACAAAGAAAAGCATATGATACTGTGGGACATTAGAGTCAGCTATGTGGATTCAGGAAAATGGAAGAAACCAGCACAGTTAAGAACAATCGGGGGCCTCTCTGGTGGCATAGGGGTTAAAGTCTCAGTGCTATCAAGCTATCACCAGCCATTGCAGCATGAGTTCGATCCCCAGCCATTGAGCTAAGACACATGGCACATCAGACCTCTTCTGTCTTGCCTGCTACTCCCCTCAGCAGTGTATTTCAGTTGATCTGCCTGTTCTGCTCCCCACTGTGTCTCTGGTGGATCCTCTCATCCCATGCCCGCCACCCCCTCCACCTCTGGCCTACGGTCCAGTTCTTGTATGCATAAAAATAAAGGACAATCTGGAAGATAAAAACCCATGAAACTTGGCAATTGTCTCATTGAATTATGCGCTTGTCCACTCATTAATTACATGCTTATTACATGCTAGCTACTTATTACATACTTGAACAAATTATTGGACCAACGTGGTCAGGTTGAATGGGAAATGCTGGCTGGCTGTCTATGAGGAAATGTCCAATGGGAAGTTGAAAATGCAGGTCTAGAATTCAGGAAGAGTCCATTGGCCAACATCAGCCATCTAAATAGTGCCAGCAGGTGAAGCTATAGGAACTGATGGTCTTACCAGGGTATACAGGTAAGATTAAATGAGGGGAAACGGACAGGAATTTGTGGGGTAGTCCATAAACATAATGATGAAAGAAAAAGAAAAATTAGGGCAGACTGAATAAAGAAAACCTTAGAGAAGTGAAGAAAAGGGTGAAAAAATACTAATGAAGAAAGTATAATCTGCAGTATCCTACTCTGGAAAGATAAAGAACTTTGGCGAGCAAGAGGAGACCACTGTATTTATCATTTAGGAGATTTTCAGTACACTGTCCCAAGTCCAGGACAGATTACTGTAATCACATGATCCCTGCCACTGGTGAGCAAGACAGAATCCCTGGACTTGAATCTGAGCTCTGCCATTTACTTACTACATATGTCACTTGGATAACATAACCTTTCATTCTTTGCCTCAACTGGGGATAATCCTTTTACTTGCTTCCCATGATTATTATGAGGATTCAATGAACACCATTTACTCACTGTAGCACCTCGAACAGTTCTTGACACATTGTGGGTTAGTTATTCTACATGGGCCAATCCACCTAGAAAGGCCAGCTTTTTAAAAGTTCTTGGGATCTTGGGCCTCCCTGGTGGCACAACAGATTAAGTGCAGCACTATGAAGCTACTCAGAGCCACTGCAGCAGGAGTCAGATACCCAGACAGGGAGCTTCCCACATGGTGCAGCAGAACTCTCCTGCCTCGCCCGCTGCTCCCCTCAGCAGTGTACTTCAGTCGGTCTGCCTGTTCTGCTCTCCACTCTGTCTCTGGTTAATCCTCTACCATCCCACACCTCTGGCCTACACCCCAGCTTGTATGCATAAATAAATAAATCTTAAAAAAAAAAAGTTCCTGGGATCTGGATGGGGGGATCTCAGATCAGATCAACCCCGCCACCCCCCTGTCAGGTTTCCACTCATGCAGGACATCCACTGCTTTGTAACAGAGCCCAAGGCTCGGGGCTGCATTCTTGGCAAGGCACGCCATGTGAACCTCACCATTTTCTGGGACTGTTGTAGAAAAGATGACCAGATTTTGGAAATAGAAGAACTTTTTAATGATGAACTTTGGGTACACTACTGTAAACAAATCACTATTATCATCTTTGACTGGTTTGTAAGTTGTGGAAAGTGAGCCCAGGTCTAACACATGGTAACAAGGGAAAAAATAACCTAGGATGATTTTGTTACTTTTAATCATAGGTTTTTACTCCACAGGTTTTCTGTTAATGGGTTCAAAGAATTTAATCTGCTTTTGCCCATCTATGTGGCATCTCATTTGTCACCACTGTTTTACAGTTGCAGGCACAGAAATCTGAAATGCTATCCAAAGCGATCTTCTCTCAGCCCACTCCCAGACCCACTGGATGGTGTGCCAAGGCAGTCATATCAACAACCTGAAGAATAACTCCCTAAGGCTTTGCAATGGACTGTGGCCAGTTTGTTGGGGATCCATGCTCCGAGTGATCTTGAGAAGTGTGGGAGGACTACCAACACTGCCTTTGAAATGAGTTTAGGCTGTGGGAATAAGAAGCCTGGAGAACTGTAATTTACTCACAAGTCAACTGGATTAGTATTAAAGTAATTGTCCTTGTGTAAACCCAATTTTAGGGCAATGCACAAGCTAATTTTGAAGCAGGGAGCCGAGAAGCAAATTTCTGGTGCTGTTGAGCTCTTGCAGATCTCAGCAGATAACAAAGCTATTATTCTGGCAGAAATGGAAGCATCCTCAAATCCTGTCAGATGGCAGCGCTGACAAAAATTACAACCAAATGTATTTTTACACCAATTCACTTTCTTAAGTCTGGCTCCTAAAAGCAAAGCACTCTCTTATAGGAGGAGTTAAGTAAAAACACAAGACGGCTGCTGCTTCGGAAATCTCCAGGGAATGCCAGGGACTGACAACAGAGGATTTCTGATAGAAAAAAGACACATGGATTTGGAACAAGTTTCTGAATGGCATCATTGTCCTTTTTTTCCTTCTGAGTTTCTTTGCAGGCATTTTGGAGGAAAGGATTTGGATCAGAAACTCAGAAATTACCTAGGCTCACAAAAATATGGTGTGGAAGTATTTATTTATTTTTTTAGTGGTTTCAAGTTAGAGTTCTTTATCTCACTCCTCCTAACATATTCCCAAATCCTAACCTACTCTTGACTCCTCCAACACTACCTTGCATTCTGGGTATACTAAATGCAAGATATATGGGTATACTAAAGAGCTTGTGAGAATGTTAAAACTTCCTTGCCTTCATTTTTTATCTGGTAAAATGAGGAAGACTCTTTCAAGGAGAGTGAAAGAATATGTAGCCGATGAGCATCATATGAATCTATCCGTGAAGATACCGTTGAACTACTAGTACTAGTTGAACTACTACTCAATAGTACTAACCTGTAAATGCAAAACAAAAACTCTCATCAGTAATCCTGTTTTTCAGACTAGAATCAAGTAGAATAATGAGAATGGGGATTAGAAGGCCTTAGTTCTAATCCAGCTGTACTTGGGTTCGTTCAAAGCCATACAGACCTGGATTCAAATCCTAGCTCTACACCCAAATGACATCATCACTGCTGCCATCACACAGCATCAAGACCTTGGGAAAGTTACTTGCTGTCTTTGACTTTTAGGTTCTCCAGTGTCAAACAATGGAAGTAGTACTTGCCTCTAGTGGCCTGCCTTTCCACATTACCAAATACTTATGCACATAAAATCTGGGTAAAATATGGATAAGAGGATAATGGCTGGATTTTAGAATAGACATAGGAGGAAAGAGAACCATCTTCATTGTTTTGATATTAGAAGACTTTACTCTCTGATTCTAACTGCATTAGCTCATTCATTTGTTACACAAATTACTGAGATTTTGTATGTGCCTGTTGCACATATGAGAATACTTGGCCTCAGGAAACAGTCAATCTTGCTGGAGAAAACAAAGTCAGGGAATCTGGGAATGAAGAGGAGGGCAGGTCACCTTCAACTGCAGGGTGCAGTTCAAAGACTTCCCAGGGGAAGTGATGTCTAAACTGAGAGGTGAAGGGAAAGAGGAGGAGAATGTTCCATGTAGAAGACACAGCGTGTGCAAAGACTGCTGAGTGAGAAAGAACTGAGAGTAGTTCAGAATCTGGAGTTTAGCGAGGAATGGGGGAAGGAGATGAGGGCAAAGAAAGGGAGAGAGACAAAGGACAGGGCAGATTAGGAATAATTCTTTAAATTAAGAAAAGGAATCTGAACTTATTCTGAGGGCAAAAGGAAAGCACAATCTTTTAGCAGTTTAGAGTTATGCAATCAAGAACTCTTAGCAACTGATGTGATTTCCTCTACCCAAGGGCAACCTAAAGAATGCAGGTCTGCAATGATTATAACCCAATCTTATGTTGTAATAACAAGAGGAGACTGATTCCTAAGTACAATATGTCTCAGACGTACAAGTGATAAGTAAGTGTTTAAAATTTGACAAATCTCTGAGTCTTTTGGCAATTCAGATCAAAGACACTAATGATTTTGCTAATTGCAGCCCATAATGTAAATGGGATACTATTTGGTGGTAGCAAATGGAAAAGGTTTCAAGTAGGTATATTGGTGATCTGTAGTTTTCCCTATGTTGGCAGGGTTAATGTAAGACCCCTGAAGTCAAAAGCTCAAAAAAAAAAAAAAAAGACCATGCATTCCCTGCTCATTTTGCCCCACTACAGAATGAATGAATGAATGAATGAATGAATGAATGAATGAATGAATGGAAGAGGAAGGAAAGTTCAACAAAACTCTAATTTCTCCCATGAAGATCATTGTAATATTTGTAAAATATTACATTCTTTCCCAATGAATATTTTTAATGCTCCTGTACTCTATTTCCCTAAGGAAGCACTTTTTTTGCCTTTTGGGAAATCTGGGGCCAGCTGCAAAAATTTTGGATGGAAAGAAGTCTTTCTCTTCAGAAATTACTTTCATTTGATACCACACATTCCAAAAGCTTCAACAGTTTGTTCCTTGAGTACAGTGATGACAATTCTAGCAATCTTTATATGCCTGTTGTCAGCTGCATCACTTGGCCTAAAGGGGGTGTTTCAAAATATTGGCTGTCAATTGAATGGAATAGTTTATTACATTTTCTAGCAGGAAGTAAAGGTTGTGTAGAACTCTTTTATGTTGAAATTTTTCCAAATGTTTAAATCAATTTTCTACTTGACTATGACCTCCTTGAGGGGAAGAAATAATGTCTTCAACACTGGGGCTCTTCCTAAATGCCTTCCTCCCCCTGAGCTCAGCACATCGAATGACATAAAGTGAATAAAATGTATTGCTCCATCCATGCCAACACCAACCTTATCAGTGGTTCGTTGTGTGACCCGGAACAAAGAACTCATCCTCTAGTAACATTCTTTCATCATCTTAAATAGGGATAATACCCACTTTGCCTCTCTTACAGGGCTCAAAAGCAGTTCCATGTGGAGAAGCATGATGTAAACACTGGATACAAAATCACTAGTGTAGGGAAGGAAGGACTGGAGTCAAAAAGATGTGAAATGAGTATGTGATGATCTTAGAGAAGTTACCTCTCTCTTTTCTGAACCTCATTTTTAAAAGTTTCAGCTACAGCAGTCTCTTTAGGCTACATTAAATAGGAAGTGTGTCAGTTGTGTGCAAAGCATAATATAAATTGCTTTCACGTCAGTGTTGTATATAGAAGATCATCTATAAGATGCAGGAGATTGGACATGTTCTGTCTCTGCTCTAACAGAAATCAAAACAATCCTGGGTACACTTCTTTTCAAACCAGAGTGTCCAGAAGATACATCTATAAGGGTAGGCTAAAGATGTAGGCTGTCAGATGCCGGCACATATTTGATTCAATAGTGGAGGGTGGGGCCCAGGAACATGCATTCCTAACAATCTGCATGTGGGGTGCCCACCAGAATTTGAGAAATATGGTCCTGGGGTTGCAGTGGAAGTGGGAGGGGTGGGGAGATGCCATTGTCCCAAACAGCATAAGGGAAGGTATCTCTAAAGCAGGGGGTTATAAATGCAATATATATGTGGAGCTTTTCCCACAATTCTGCACCCTGGCCCCAGCCCTAGAGATTTGATTCTGCAGATCTGAGGTGAGGTGAGGCCCCAGATTTCTGAAGCCCCTTTAAAATTCATTTTCCCCAATTATTCTTGAGATTTGGATCCAGTGGGATTAGAAGGGCCTTCTAACCACTATTTTAAACAATTCCCCCAAGGATGCTGATGATCCTGTAAAGGTAACCCACATAACAGAAGACTGTGGAAACTAGTTGCCATACAACTTCTCACCCTACACGGAAGTCCCAGGGTACAGGCTGTCTCTTGGAACCCTCTTCTCTCTGATTCTTTTCTCAAGACTATCATTAGTGATCAATGTCTCCATTCACTTTTTGGTGTGTGTGTGTGTGTGTGTGTGTGTGTGTGTGTGTGTGTGTGTGTGTGTGTGATGACTTTCCCAGGGTTTGGGAGTTCCATTGTCATTCCCATTCCCAGTTTCACGTCACTTACCTCTTTACCCTGAAAGCGGGATGCTGAAACATCTGGTTATTTGAAAGTTCTAGTTATTTGAGATTTTGTTAGACTATAGTGACCTCATGTTTTATGACCTAGCACTTACAACTAAAATATGATTAAATAAAACCCAACCAGATGGCAAAAATGTGATGTTCAAATCAAAACCAAAATTTATATAACCGTATAATATAATTAAACATGTCATTTATTTGCCATTAAAATGATTGTGATTTAGCACAGGGCCAAACTTTGACCACCGATGCTGAAATTTATGGCTGGTTCCCTCAGGACACAGAGGTGGCTATAGAAATATGCTCTTTCTCTAACTTACCTCCACTTGATGAATGATTATTTTACTTAATAATATAGTGAGTGAGACCAAATTTGAAAATACCTCACAGGTGAGGCCTATTATAATTATATTTATAAATATAGGTTATTGTAATCAACTCTAAGTGGTGGGCTTAAAATAGAAATTTAAAAGGTGAATTGATGAAAAAAAATCTGTACAAATTAAAAAAACACTTAATTTGCTGGCACTTTAAAATGTGTTCTGTGAATTTATAACAAAGCCAGACTTGAAAGAAAAGAAAGGCTACTAGTTCCCCTATTTAAAGTTGGGAAATCACAAAAGTGAAATATAATAGGCAAGTAACAAAGATCATGTCAGGGATAAAACTGAAATAGGAATTGGTAATGATTGTCCCATAAAGACGCTCTGGCTTCCACAAAGGTTTTCTAATCACCTGAACTATTGATAGTTATCATGGAGCAGCAGTAATTCTCATATTTGCACAACACTCAGGGTTTTGTAGTCAAGAGAACCTGGGTCTTACAGCCAGTCTGCTTATAAATGCTAGCTCTGCTACTTACTGTGTGAGCTCAAGCAAATTTTGTAAGCTCTCTGCTCCTCAATGTCTTCATCTGTAGAATGGGGGCAATATCTACTTGTAAAGTTCATAATACCATAGAGCACTTAATACAATGCCTAGTACATAACATGCAATCAATAAATGGCACCCTTTTATTATTGTTCTTATATGATCATTCCAACAACCATAAGAGAAAGTGTCTTTGTCCCCATTTCCAATGAGGAAACTGAAGTTCATTAAGCAACATGGTCTGTCAAGTGCATGCTCTTCCTCTGGGGGCAGGACAGGGACTCTGGAGTGAAAGACTGATAGAGGGAAAAGCCTTCTAGACCTTTAGCACATGCACAAACATTTAAGGCAGGAAAAACATGGCATGTTTAGAAAACAGTGAAAAAGCAAGTGGAACAAAAGATCTAACCTGCGTGTCAAGATTTCATTATCTCTGAGGGGTAAGACATGTAGAACTCCATGCTGTATTGCTTAGCAGAGGACTGGGCACAGACTTGTGATTTTTCTTTTTTGATATATCAGCATCCTGCCGGCAAAACCCCACTAAGCATGGCTTTCAATAAAATAATAAATAAAAGACCACCTATAGGAGGCCAGCTGGCTATGGGAGAAACAACCAACCACAGGGTCCAGAGTATGGATATAGTCTCCAGCTTCTTAATTTACCAGTTAGGGTCTTGAGCAAGTTATATCACCCCTCAGAACATTTTATCATCTACAATATGGGATTAATAATTCTAAGGATATTGTAACCAATGTTACACAGATTATATGAGATAACATAGATAAATAGCTTAGTCCCAGATTTCTCAACCTTGGCACTGTTGATCTTTTTTACTGGATAATTCTTTGCTGGGGGGCTGTCCGACGCATTACAGCATATTAAGCAGCATCCCTGGGCTCTACCCACTAGATGCCCATAGTATCCCTCCAGTTGTAATAACAAAAATATTTCTAGACATTGTCAAATGTCCCTGGGAGGACAAAATTATCCCTGGTTGAAAACCACTGACCCAATCCAATGCACTGAATAGGTGCTCAATAAATGTGAAAGCTAATTATTTCCCTCTGCTTAGATAAAATCTCATTTTTAATTTTGGTGAGGTGAGGCTCAACTAATATAAGTCTCATTAATTCAAATAATGGCAGAACTGAAGTCCATATGTTCAGTAATATGAAAAAAATTAGTAGTGTTCATAATAATCAGAAGACCCTGATTCAATTATTAAAAGATATACTGATAAGTATCCATATGAAAGTCATTTACATTCAATTACTACACTAAATATGAATAAATCTTATTCATTTACCAAAGCCTCAAAAAATCCACATCCTGGTAACCATTTTCAAGCAAACTTAAATTGGTAACTGCATTTAAAAGTATTGAAATGGTATTTATATTTTTCTAAAACATTATTTCTGACTTTGTCATCTAAGGCACATTAATCTTTCCTTTTAATAAACAGGTTAATGATTATTGCTTCTCAGCCTTTTGGTTAAGATCAGGTGTAAACAGGTTAATGAGGCTTGTTTCATTCATATCCCTAAAGTAGAGGGTATGTTATAACTGTTGCATTGACGTTTTCTAAGTTCCTACTAACTTTTTAAGCAAAAAATTCTTTAGCATAGCTAACTCAAGATTTTTCTGCTGCCTTTTTATCTTGTTTTCTATTGTTCAAGTGTCGGTGGAAAACAAAACCAGCTAGTCATCGGAAGTTTCATCCTTGTACACCTGGAGATTGCAAGTCTGGGATTTTGTCTTCTGGACCAGGGGTTTCAGTAGGGGGTGAGTTTAAATCCTTGGGGACATCTGGCAATGTCTGGATACATTCTGTTTATTGTCATTGCAACTGGGGGCCAAAGGGCTATAGGTATCTAGTGGATAGAGGTCAGAAATTTTGCTTAGCATCCTATAATGCACAGGGAGGTCACCCCACAACAAATAATTATCTAGTCCTAAATGTCTGTAGAGAAATTCTGTTCTAGACCAGAGTGCTGAGATGATTTTAGCAGATGAACAGTGAACAGATTGTTACACACACACACACACACACACACACAGTCAGTTAAATCCTGCTTGCCTGGGTTTGAGATACATTGCCTACTCTGGACACCACAGACCTTTGTGCCGGCCCCCCATCATATCTCTATGACACCAGCACAAGTCTGGCTCAGTGTGGACATGTACTAAGAGCCAGGGCATCCAACAATGGGTGCTTGAGTTCCATGAGCTCTCCAGGTTCCCTGTGACCTTCCTCTCTGGACATATCAACTGTAAGCTCTGAGGGCCTAGAGCTGCTCCGGGCGACAAGAAGTAGGAGCGGGTGTGAGGAGCTAGGTTTGCTTGTCTCACTCATCCTTGTCTACACCAGGAGTGGGAGTTTATTTTCCTTTTCTGCCTCACACTGACAGGAATATAGATTTGGTTTCATTTAACATTTCACTAATCGTTGAAATGTAAAAACTGAACAAACAGATCTGATTCCACACTTTCCACACTCCTTCTTGTGGTGCTGCTAAGTAGAGCTGTTAAAACAAACAGGAGAAATGTGGAGGTCAGGGCTCTGCTACTTGTAGTCTTGTTAGCTGTTTATGCCTCAGTCTCCCATTCTCTCCAAACCTCTCCCTGAGCCTACTCTGCACTTTTGGAGAGCAGACCCTTCTTTTCCTCATTGCCTGAAGAAAGGAAGTACTGCGGTTACTAACGGGCACCTGACTGACCAGTAACTATATAGAACACAGAATTTTCCAACAAGTCAGAAAGAAAATGACAATTGATCTTCAAGTCATACTGGAGCAGTTTCTAAGATTCTTTGTTATTCCTTGATCACGCCAAGCATGTTTCTGTCAAGAATCCTCACATCTCTATCCCCTTTGCCTGCATATATATCTCTCAGATTGACTCAAGGCTCACTCCTTCAGTTCATTCTATTCTTTACCCAGATGTCACCTTACCAGAAAGGCCTTCCCTAACCAACCAAGGTAAGGTAGCAGATCCCCACCATGCCACTCTATTTCCTCTTATTCTTCTTTCAATTTCTTTTTAACCAATCACGCCTCCCTAGCCTTGCTGGGTTTCCCCTTCAGAACATAAGCTCTATAACAGATAGAACAGAATCTTTGATCTTTTCCTATGTTTTCACTGCTATAGCCTTACTGCCTGGAACAGTAGCTGGCTAATAGTAGGTACTCGTAAATATTTGTGAATCACATGAAAGTCTCATGGCCAATCTTATCAGGAACTTGACCAGGATTACCTCTACCTCCTCCCCATCCCACTAGTGTATGGTGGGATCTTTATGGTATTAGGTAATCCCTCCTCTTAATCATTTCCACATGTTCACATCTGGCTATTACTAGTGTTTATCAAAACAGCCTAACTAAAGGGCTCCTGATGGAGACAGGAAAGAGACAGGATCATGGTGAGCAGAGAATCCATGTTCCCCAGCCTCCTGGCACTTCACCCTCTCCACACTCTCAGGCTGGAGTCCCTAGAAGTCCTGGTTTTAAGGTCTTTATTGTACTCGGGGTAGAACTTAAAACTCTTTCCCAGTTTACTTTTTACACTGAGAGCAGCTGAGCTGGGTTGCCCCCCCTCCCACCCCCGCCAAGAATCATCATAGAAAGTAAAAACAGAGGAAAATTTCTACCCATAAAACTGCGTAAAATACTCTCGTGGTTTCATCTGTGACCCTGAACCTTTCTTTTTTTCCAACCTCCTTTTATTTTTGTAAAAGAATGCACTGCACGCCGGCATCTGGCTTGTAAAAATAAATACAGTGACTGGTTTTCCCAAATAACGTGGCCTAATCATCCAGTGCTCCTGAAAAGACATGTCTCCAGAGATGTGACAATCTTATGGAGCAATCTATTCCATGGTCCAGGCACAGAGAGGGCACCCACCGAGATTAAATTACAGGCCCCAGAGTGTCTGGGTTTAGGATCGGGACTAACTCTGGGCTCCATAGAATTCGATGTTTTCTTGTGCAGGATGGAGCACTAGTACTCACTTTACCCTTAAAGCAGGTTTGTTATGACTAAGATATGTGAAGGCTTGATCACTCCAGGGCATGCTCTAACAGAGGTTTTTCTATTTTTCCAGCTTCATTTCATAGCTTTACTTGTGGTGCTGATCTCCCTGCAATTTCTAAACCAAGGCATCAACATTAATATTTGCAGATATTATTGATAGGCATAAAGTTTCCAAATCAAAAGATTCCATTGAATTACATTTAGTTCAACATACTATTATGAAATATCTGCTATGGTAAGATTTTTTCAAAAAGTGTCTTCTAATTTTTAAAATATTCAATTAAATGCCTGACTTATTTGGTCTTTATTTGGAACAATAAACCCACAGACTTATTTAAACAAAATGAGCATGTGTGCTTGAAATAATTATTTTATAAGTAACCTTTGTTAACTGCATTTATTTCAGTGAAAAAATATTGGTCAATATGCAAACTTAAGACATTGGGTCAGGCAACTAATTTGTTTTTATTCTCATTTCTTTATTTATAAGCAAGTAGAAAATGTAAACACTCCATTTTTACTTTTGCAGTTTTCAGCTAGAAATGCAAATACTCCGGGGCAAAATGTTCTGTCAATGATCTTTGTTGAGTTCAGATCACAAATGAAGTTCACCCTTCTCATATTACAATAACAATAACAGTAACTGGCATTGGCTGAGCACTTGGTAGCTATTAACATGGATAGAGGGCATTCTATGGGCCAAACACTATTTTACAACAAGGCAATGAACTGGAAGATCAATGGGACTTAATGCAAATTAAGCACATCGATTTGATGTGTGGCAAGGCTCTTAACCACTCTGAACTTGTTTCCACATCCTAGTGATGGAGGTAGAAGACTGCCAGCCTCATAGGGTTGTGTGTGATTACATGCTCTGTGAATGGACTACGGCTGAGTGACGTGCGAGGCTATAGCTCCATTCCTCAGCAACTTCACGGTGTTACTGCTGAAGTATGTGCCTCCCTTGTGAGAGCTCCTGATGTAGCTACTGGGGCTGGCCAGTAAACATTCTTGATTAAGTGGATAATATATGTGAGAGAACTTTACAAATGGTAAAACATGCAAGATTTCATTATTATTATTTATAACATTTATTCTCTTCCACAACTTATTTCGCCATAGCCCTAATATTTATTCTTCATAGTTGTTGGGGAAATGATATATTTAATACCAAGAGAAAATTGTTTCAGGCTGACGAAGTACTGAAGTCAAACAAGGTCTGCTTTAGCTCTGTACCGATATCACAAAGCTTATTCCCCTCCACATACAGCTGGGGTGAAAGGATAGGTGGGCAGCACAGTGTTGAACACCAATCTCCTCTGGCAAGAATGTGCAAGACTGATACTGAAGAATCCAAAAGCTTTAGATCCATTGTCCTCATAAACAGAGAGGGTTGTGATCACTGAAGAAACCTGAACAAGTTACACAGAGTGGCAGACAAAGCCAGGCCTGCACCTACCAAGGTGCTTTCACTTCTGGCCTGTGATGTTTTCATTTAGCTTGGAGTCTCAGTTGGTGCTGAGGTGCAGTTCCCTTGAGAATTCTGGCAAATGGAGGAAGGCAGATGTGAGCAACTAAATCTCCGTCAAGAGATCAAGGAGACTTTTCACCACACATCAGCCTGAGAGGAGCGTCTGGAAGACACCCACTTTCTATATGCCCCTGAGAGAATGAAGAACTTGTTCAAGTTGCATACTCTGGCTCCTTTTCACCATTTCAGAGGAGGCTTAGGAGCACCTGAGATGGAGGGGAATGATCTGTCAGGGCGTCTGCCTCTGAGCAGGGGACAGCACATCTGAAAGCTCAAATACTTGTTTTTCCCTTGACAATCCTATATGGAATTCTCAGCCACAGTGCATGTCTCTATGTCCAGGCAATTTGCAAATGTCACTTAATGTCATCACTGCCCTGGTTCCAAATTACCTGGAACAAATTTGAAAGGACTGAAGTCCCCCTAATTCAGAAAAATATTGCTTTGTGAGAAGCACATGACTCAGGCTGAGGGTTAAACATAGGAGAGAGTGAAGTAGACGTTTTAAGCCTTATAGATGAGCAGCAGTTGTGTGTAGATTGGCTGAGAATGCTGCTCTTTGCAAAAGTTTGTTGTCCATCCCATAGCAATGACTCTTGAACATTGTTTTAAAAATCTTACTTAAAATTCTTTACTGGGGCCTCCCCGGTGGCGCAGTGGTTAGGCGCCGCGCTGTGGAACTATTGGCAGCAGCGATGAGAGTTCGTAAGCCCAGCTGGGGAGATTCCCACGTGGCCGTGAGGCAGACCTCTCCTGCCTCACCCGCTGCTCCCCTCAATAGTTTATTTCCAGCAATCTGCTTGTTCTGCTCCCCACTCTGTCTCTGGTGAACCCTCTCACTGCCCCACACCTCTGGCCTGCACCCCAGCTTATATGCATAAATAAATAAATCTTTAAAAAATTCTTTATTGACATTATTTTGTTTGCTCAATGCTTTTGTGACAAATCAATTCATGTTTCTTGAAAACTTGAAACAAAATAAGTAACAATTGTTAAGCTAATCCTTCACATCTCCCATGCTTCAATGTGTCCACTACAGTTTCACCTCCAGAGGTTCTGGAGCTTGAAGGAATTAAGAGTTGGGTTCAGAGGGGCCTCCCTGATGGTGCAGCGGTTAAGCACTGTGCTGTGGAGCTGTCGGCAGTGGGGACACAAGTTCAACTCCCGGCGGGGGATTCCCACATGGCGCAGCAGACCTCTCCTGCCTCCCCCACTGCTCCCCTCAGCAGTGTATTTCCATCGATCTGCCTGTTCTGTTCTGTTATGTCTCTGTTCTGTCTCTGGTGAACCCTCTTGCCGCCCCATGCCTCTGGCCTATACCCCGGCTTGTATGCATAAGTAAATAAATCTTAAAAAAAAAAAAAGAGCTGGGTTCAGAGCCTCACTTCTCACAGTGGCTCTGGATATCTGGCTTTTTCTGACTGCAGTAACCAGTTGGAGAAACAGAGGCAATTTACTTCAGTTGTCTGTTTTTGTTTTCTTAGTTAAACTGAGGATAATCATACACAGTCCAGAATAGCTTTGTTCCAGGTAAAGCAATGTTTTGAAGCTTAAAAAAGAAAAGATATGGAAGAGTATTTTGAAAAACTGCATAAATACACTCCAATCTGTGGTAGATAGAATAGTGACCCTTAAAGATATCCATTCCTAATCTTTAGAACCTTTGCACATGTTAGTTTGATGCCAAGGGAGAATGAAGGTTGGAGATGGAATTAAAATCAGTAATCAACTGACATTAAAATAGGGAGATTTTCCAGGATTACCTGGCTGGGTCCAATGTAATCATAAGCATCCTTTAAATATGAAAGAAAGGAAGCAGCAAAGTCAATGGTAGTATGATGCAGCTTAAGAAAGACTCTACAGGTTATTGTTGCCTATGAAGATGCCAGGGCCACAACCAAGGAAGGCAGGCAGCCCCTAAAAGCAGGAAAAGACAAAGAAATAGGTTCTGCTTTAGATCATCTAGTAGGAACCTAGATTTTAGCCCCTGAAACCCATTCCAGACTTCAAACCTTCAAAATCATAAGATTATAAATGTATGTCATTTTAAGAACCATCACATTTGAAGTGATTTGTTACAGGAGCAATTAGGGGACTAACCTAGCAAAACTAATACACTATCCAAACATAAATTTGTATCATCAGCGTCGTTGTTGACCTTGTCATCATTGGCATGGTCATCATCCTTGACATCAGCACCACTGCCATCATCAAGGCTTTATTTTAAATAATAGCCTGGAAATGAGATTTCTAGCCCGATAAAATTTTGCCAAAATTATCAGAAACCAAACCAGATGACACTCTCATGGACTAGCTCACAGAGGGTTTTATCTTTATAAATGTCATCATATTTTTTTCTATGCAAGCACTGATAGTATTTTTCACAATATTTATTTTTTATACCCTTTGTTTCTAATATAAAAGGACACTTCAGAGTGAATTGATCTTAACATATTGTTCTTTTAAAGGTTTATTTGGAATATCTTTGTTAACATAGCTAAAAGATCTGAGCACTAATCTTGGCTCTCCCAACCATAAGCTGTATAATTTATAGCATATCACTTCTTGGGCCCTGTTCTCTCTTTCCGTAAAACATTTGGTGATTGCACTGGATACTCTTTCTTAGAATGTTGAGTTGACTTCTTGTTTTATATAATGTGAAACTAACCTAAAAGAAGAAAGTTCTGTGCCTCATTTCTACCAATTCAGAATTACGAAGGATAAACTTCTAAAATGGAAGCATAACAAAAATATATGCATAAATTGTAAATACAGAGCACAATGAATTTCTACAAAGTAAGCAAACCCATGTAACTATCACCAAAATATAAAGATTCAGAACATTACAGTATCCAGCATTCTTTTCTATGGCCCTCGTGTTCATTGCTCCTAAAAGACAGCCACTATTCTGACTTACATTAGTTTTTCATGTTTTTGAACTTTATAAGAACATACAATTTGTACTCCTTTGTACTTAGCCTCTTTCTTTCAAAGTGTTTGTGGGATTCACCCTGTTGCAATTAATTGTAATTTATTACTTTTTGTTGCTATACAATAGTTTACTTTTTGTTGCAATTTAATATGGTATGACTATATCATACCATAATTTAATTATCCTGTTCATGGAAATTTGGGCTATTTAATTTGAAAACTGTAGCAATTTACAATTGCTTCTCAAATTATTCTGTTTGTAAAATATAAAGCATTTTATACTACTTCTTTGAGTTCAGTATTCCTAGCTTATTTATTTTGAACATACATATTTTACATTTTCTGTCTAAGTGATGAAGTCAACAGAGCCAGAGCAGACTGACATTCCCTAGATATTATACCTGTCTGTGAAAAAGAATTTTACAGCTTCTGTGAAATACCAGATAGCTGAGGCCTCTAATAGTGCCAGTACTATATGGTTTCTAAGGTGTAAGATAAGCACAACTGCAACAGGAAGGTAGCTTGAATTCCTTGGATTAGATGATATACTCAGTAGTTTTGTTTGCAAGTAACAGAAGCCAAAGCTATGAAAAGAAAAGTGGCCTATGTTGTGTAGTAAGAAGAGTGTTTCACTGAACTGAAGAACAGGATTGGAAGCCATCACAGGGGGTCTCTCTTTTTCTATCTCTGTGTCTCTTTCCATTGCTCAGTCCACATAGGAAGTAAGTCTCTTAATTGTACATTTTGACTCTCTCTTCATCCTCATTCCTAGGTTGGCCCACTCAAGACTGAACTTAAATCAAACATGAAAACCATGACTTCTAGAAGCCCCAAATTCTAGATGGGGTGTGGCAGAAAAGTGGCAGGGACTGCTTCTTAGACAAAGGGATGTTGTTAGTTAAGATTTGGGGAAACAACCTCAAAGGGTCTTAAACAAGTGACTAAAATTCATTGTGTTTCCAGTTCCTGATAAACAAAAAAGAGGGGTTCAGAACAGGACTATATCAGTGGGGTTACAACTGCTGTGTGGAACAGAAGTGTTCCCCAAAGTTGCTGAGCATGAGGGAGGGTGCATAGCAAGGGAAATGCAATTTGGTAGAATTCTCCTACCTCCCCTTTCTTCTTTTATCTGTTATTTAAATTGAGCTTTTGCATCAGATTTTTTTTTTTGGGGGGTAGGAGGAGTATGCTGCTTAAAAAATTAAAAAACATCTTGAAAAATACCAGATGACATGCCCTCTCAAGTCTTTCCTGCTCTAAAACATGAGGCTCTGCTAAATGCTTTCCATTGTTGGAGCCGAGCTACCTTCAGAGCCAGAAGCAGCCTGGACATTTTCAGCAACCCATTAAGTCGTCTGTCCTGGGACAGCAGAAAAAACAAACCCTACAAAGGGCCGTGGCTAAAACAGAGAGAGACTCATCCAACTTGTCCAGAAAACAAACCAAGTACACCCTCTCAAAACGCATTATTAATATAATCTAGGAAATGTCAGCAGGACCATAAAGATGTCTCTTTCAAAGTGAATGAACAACCTGTGCTTCGCTTTGATTATGGCTTATGACTTCCCAGCTTTCACAGAGGACAGCTCAAGAGCCCATTGCTTCCTAATGGTCACCCTCACCAAAACAGCTGACCCTGCGCAGCAACAGTGAAAACATGTATGTCATTCAAAAGCCCACCATTGATAGTTGTGTCTAAATAGATGATAATTATCGGAGGATAACAAATCCAGTTCGTGTTTTGTGCTATACTAAGCTAGGTAGGAAGCAGAATGAAAAGGAGATAATTTTTGTGATAAGAAATTCATTCGTAGAAAAAGCACCATATGCTGTCTCCATTTTTTCTGTAAATGAAGGTCACTGATAATTTATATATACTGAAATCAGATAAGCCAGAAGGCACTTTACAGATTATCTAGCCTGGTGGAGTTTCAAAACACTTGGAATAGAATTTCTAGCCAAAGTTACAAAATGTGACACAGTTAAAAACAGTTCTGCAAAAGTTTTCATTCTGGTTGAAGAAAGAATTAGCCTAGAAGTAGTTTTTATACAACCTCCCCCTTTTCTACTACCACATCCCTCCTGGTGAGACATGGGGCAGCTCCATGAATCTTTGAGGGCTCCAGGAACAGTTTAAAAATCATTCATAAGCCCAACCTTCCTTATTTGTAGATGACAAAACCAAGCACAAAGAGGCCCACTGTACTGCCCAGAATTCAGGGTACAATGAAAGGGAAGACCAGGACTACAGCCAGGCCTCTTGTTATCTCTAGTCCAGTGTTCTGTCACTATACAACAAATGTCTGGGAAGACATTTGAAAGCACCTGCTGTTAATCAATCAGGAGTCATACATTAAAAGTCTCAGTGAAGTTTCTTTCTTTGTTCACCTCAAGGATATCTGGAGAGCGGGCCAGAGGGAAGAGGACATTAAATCTGAACTTAAAAAACTGGGCAACTACCCCACTGTCCGTAAAGGTACATCCAAAACTGTAAGGATAATTTGAAAGGGGAGGAAAGATGATGTAAAAGTGATTATTTGCTTACTAAAACCAACAACTCAGTGAGTGTTAAAGGAACTAAATGGTTAAAGCCTCCATGTATTCACTGATTCAACCCTCCAACTAGTAAGCACTGCTTAGAGATATCACTTGCTGCTGGGATATGAGGGTAAATGACTCCAGATTTCAAGGAACTCAGTTTTCAGGAGAAAAGGCATGGCTTGATGATAAATTAAATGCTGTGACTAAAATGGGTGAGAGAGAGAGAGATGGATAGGAAGAAAGGGAGGGGCAGGGGAGGTGAGAAGAGGAGAGAAGAGAATAGAATGGTGCTCCATGGTTGGGGATAAGAAGCAAGAAGACCAAGTGGGCATATTGTGTGAAACAAGGGTATCACTACAGCCTGCTCCACAGCCCAGATGGGACATGTGCCCTGGAACACCAGAGATCAGCATGCTGAGAGTATGAGGTTTGGGGTCCCAGGATACAAAGGGGTTAAAGTTTGTCAGTTCCATTACCTCCACATCAGCAGTCTCACCAATATGATTACAGACACACTGAATTTAATACTAAAAAGAGCTTATTGAACTTCTCATAGTTTACAATCTGCTGTTATGGTCTCTGCCTTGTTAAAATGTGTTAACGCAAAGTGTGGAAGCAACACATTTCTGGATCTGTTTTGTGGCCAAGCCCAATTTGTTTCTACACCTGAGTCAGATCTTTCACAAAGATACACCGCTAGGCTAAAGTGTGACTGGCTGGGGCATGAAAGAAGCACCACTAACTCATCTTAATAACTTTTTAAAAAAAGCATTTATGGGTCAGAGGCAGCAATGTTGCATGTCTGCAAATAGACTGCTTGTGGCAATGGGTTTAGTGGTTAAGATGTGGGCTTCAGAGCCAGACAGATCGGCATTTGAATCCTAGCTGCTTCTAATCATCTACTGTATCTTTGGAAAAGACTTTTCCAAAGAAAAAATTAATTTCTCTGAGTCTCAAATGGGGATGTTAACAAATGTACTAAATGATTAGAGCGGCTTTGAAGATTACTTGAATACTTTAAATGACCATTTTACAATAAATCTATATAAATTTGGGAAGTCAATGTTAGAGCTCTGGACTTGTAAAGTCAGAAAAATGCTGTCAGAAAAAGGGGAAATAAGGAGGAACTTCAACCATATCGATGGGCTCAATAGCATTCCTTCCCTCATTTTCTTACCTTTTTCTAGGTCTGGGAGTAAGACTTCACATTGATTTTCACTGAGGAAAACCATCCCAGTCATTTGCTTTGCACCGGGACAACATATTTTTTCTTTCTTCCTCTGTGTAATCAAGTGCAAACAAAATCCAGATTCTGGTCTGTAACAATGACCACATGGGATAGAAGCTGATTTCTTCTTAGAAAACACTTAATTCTAGAACATTGAGCTTTTGGGTCATTTCCTTGCACTCTGATGACATCATATTCCAACTTGTTTATTTGTTCATCTTTAATTGCTGCTCTATGTACTTTGAATAACAATTGGAGGTGCTTATGTATAGACTAAACACAGCATCAAAGAGCTTTTACCAAGGCAGCTTAGGGTAAAAGAGATATTTGACATAATTAATGTGTCAGTGACTCAACTAAAGTTCATCCAAATGTGACTTGAAATCTCCTGCTTATAATAGATACCATGATTCTGTTTCTCCTTATAGGGTCTGTCCCATGACCCACTGTGAGTAGTCCTTAATTCTCTCTGGGTGAATGAGGCATGAGACACCCCTAAACTTGGGAGAAATTGATCTGGACGTTGAGAACACAATAGATGCTTCTTCTTCAAGGTGCTGAAGAGTTGTTACATTTCCCTTAATCTACTGTGAATATCAAGTATTTTCCTGCCTCCCCAAATGGTAAGTTATGGTCAGACTTTTTAATATTCTTTCCTCACTTACAAAAAGGAAAGATATAGACAGAGAAATGGGCCCCAATTATTGTTACCATTTTCAAGAAGATGAAAAATGAATTTGACGTGTACATTCCAGTCTGCTTATTCTCTGCTTAATGTCCTTCTACAGGACCTGTCCATACCAACAGTCCTTAACCTACTGGTTTGATTGTTTATTACTGTCAAGGTCAGCTAAAATGGAAATCCTTGACTAGTGAAGTGAAATAGTGGACCAAAGGTGAAATGTACCATAATTTTGAGTATAGTACTTTCTTTCATGCAGTAGTGCTCTTGAAAAACTATCAAAAATAGTCTTTAGTCACAAGGAAAATATAGTTTAAAGCATAGCAAAAATGTTCTAGAAAACCCGTGTCTAGAAAAAAACACTTTAAAAAAGTTTTAAAGTCATTTTTAAAGCCCTGTTCTTGTAGACAGGTGATATTTTTTTAGCTTTGCAAAAAATTACTGTACAGGTTGGTTCTTCCATAAGATTGTATTCTGTGGTCTTGCATTTGTTTTCAAAACTTCCAAACTGGCCCTTAATGCCTTGAAGTGCACACTGTCTTTTACATATACACTCCCCTTATTTCATTCCCTTTAAGGCTCATCTGAATGCTTTTCTTAATTACCATGTTTGTGAGGATCATATTTCTCTGGACTGATCTTCTAATCATTTGTATCTGCCTGGAATCTTGGTTGCAAGTGACAAAATTCCAACTTGACCTAGCTTAAGTAATAAAGGCTTATTAACCAATACATGGGAAAGTGGAGGTAGCCCTGACTTAAGGACAAGATTAGATCCAAGGAATCAGATGAACCTATCTTTCTCTCATCTCACTTCTTGGTTTGATGGCCAAGGGCAGTTCCAGATTATACTGCAATTATACATCTAGAAACACAAGAGAATTCTTTTGTCAACTCCATATTAGAGAAAATTTCTGGGAAGATGAGGATGGGCCTGAGTGGGTCATCCCCCATCTTTGGATCAGTTCCTATGGCTCTAGCATGTATATGTAGCACACTGGGGGTCACCCATAAGACTCATCTAGTTGGTGAGAAATAAAGTATTTCTTTTAAAATAAGAGAAGCTGGCCTCCGGGTGGCGCAACGGGTTAAGTACAGCACTGTGAAGCTGTCCGGAGCCACTGCAGCATGAGTTCGATACCCGGCCAGGGAGATTCCCACATGGTACAGCAGACATCTCCTGCCTCGCCCTCTGCTCCCCTCAGCAGTGTACTTCAGCTGATCTGCCTGTTTTGCTCCTCACTCTGTCTCTGGTGAACCATCTCACCACCCCACACCTCTGGTCTACTCCCCAGCTTGTATGCATAAATAAGTAAATCTTTAAAAAAATAAAGCAAGAGAAGCTGTCTGAACACACAAAAAATGCATGCCCATGATCCCTTTATGTGTGGGTGTAATACCTATAGATCATTCCTTTTTGGATCATTCCTTAGATTGCCTCATGATCAATAGCATTGGGAAGCAACAATGTTTGATTAAGGACACAACTGAATCATGCCTACATGAAAAAAAGCTGTGGGTTTTAAGTTTGCAACGCAAATTTTAAGCCATGTCTATCTCAAAACCACAACTGGCAAAAATGCAGCTTGGTAAGATTCAGCAAGCTCCACTGAAAGCAGTAGCCTTCCCTTAAATAAACACAAGTATTCACCGGAGGCCCCATCTACTAGACACTGCACTGACGCTACTTACAGTTGAGTCATTATCCACATACAGAAACCAAACAAAATCTAGTTACACATGTAACTCATTTGTTATCCAAATCTTCACATTCAGAAATTATCAGTTACTTGCTGACAGACTGATTGATAAGAGTTCCAGAAGGATTAGGATTCCTTCTTTCATTTTAAAAAAATTTTAATAAATTCTGCCACGCTGCAGGGTTCTCACTACATTTTTGAGTCATACTGTCCAGATCTTGGAAACTGCAGGCAGTTTCAAGAGAGATTACCACTTATCACAAGACAATAATAAATACATTTCTGTGTAGACTGAAGAATGTAAATGAAAATTAAGCCCATGTTACATCAAGTGAAAACTATGCCCTCAAAACTGGAAGAAAGGGTCAGCTTCAACCTAATTTCCAAGACCTGTGGTATTTCCAGCTGGGTTCTTTTTTTGACTCTGCTCTAGCTTTGATCCACCAATCTTTCTCAGAATGGATGCCCACTGCTAATGTACAGTGGTGTTTCAGACCCCAATCTGTTGTGCTAATACTAATGTTTTTAATAAACTACTTATCACAAGCAGGTGTGAACCTACCATCTCCCTCCTGAATTTAGCCAACTTCTGATTTGTTACCTCTCTGGGAATACAGATTGCCCTATTGAGAAATGATGCTGTTTTAGACTGCATCTTTGTGCCCCACCCTTCCATTCTTACGTTGAAACCCTAGTATTAGAAGGTGGTGTCTTTAGGAGGTAATCAAGGTTAGATTAGGTCATGAGGGTGATGCCCTCATGATGGGATCCTTATTTTTAAAGGAGGAGATAAGGGATATTTCTCTTTGCACCCATGTGAATGCTACATGAGGATATAACCAGAAAAGGGCCCTTACTAAACCTGACCATGGTACATAGTTGTGAGAAGCACACTTCTGTTGGTTAAGTCATCCACTCTATGGCATTCTGTTATAGAACTGAACTAATAGAGCAGCTGTTTTTAAAAGATCACAAAAGGGTGGGGTAGAGAGCCAAGCTACAAAATGATCTTCGAAATGAAGTTCTCAGTGGCTTGTAGACGAAAAGTGACACAGTTGTTGAACTTATTCTTTTTATTCTGTA
>PVIJ01010561.1:0-59451 GCA_004024925.1 Scalopus aquaticus
CTATGTCTGATAGAGACAACAACTCCACAGATTCCCCCAAGACTTAGACACCTTCAAGTTCATTGCTCTGCCATCCCTTAGGAACCTCAGGTCCCCAAGATCCTTGTAGCAGAGCTGTGAGATCAAAACTATTTTTATATCCTATGAAGATGTAACTTGTCTTTTAATTCTCATTCTCATAAGGGGGAGTACAGAGTGGAGTGTCCAGAGGTTACATGACGTGTGAAGTTGTTGCTCTGAAGGCTGACCTACAGTATGGCCTTTGTTCTCATGGACCAAAAGTGTTGCTTTGGCTCTGGCCATTGCATCTGCATTCCATCCAGCAGGCAGAAGAGAAGGGGAAGATAAGAGCACACTCACTTACTTTAGGAAGGTTCCCGGTATTAGTACACCAGTTCCTATAACTTATTGACTCATGTTTAGCCAACTGTGAGGGAGGACAGTTAATGTAGCATTTTGCCTACATACCCAGCTTTGGGAGGAGAGAGTCAGAGTCCTTTTCCTGAGGAAAAGGGCTATTCGCACCCTATTCTTGTCTTCAGACCCGGACGCACCATCTCAGTGCACAGATGGCTTTCCCCACACACCCTCAAGACTCTCCTATCATAAATCCCCAAGCCCCCTCACCCCAGTTGTCTGTCCATGTTGCCTGAATTTTCTTTCACCCACTCCCCCCCAGCGTGGTTTGCCCTGTGAGGTGGTCTTGAAAGCCGAGCCCCAAGGAGTTTCTCTAGCTAAGTAAGGGCTGAAAAGGGGTGGTGGTTTTCTAAGCGGGGATCCCAACGGAACTTGTGAGAAAGAAGCGGAGGTAAAAATCCTTTCATGTGGTAAGAAACTTAGAAGAAAAAAAGCAGTGAGTTAACTAGCACCTGAGCTGGTTAACAAGTGAGAATGGTGTTCATGAGGCCACAATGGAGGAGTTGCCTTCATCCGGGTGGACCAGGCAGTGTCTTTAATCCTAAGTGTCCACTGCGCATGTAGCTGCTATTTGTCACTAGAAAAGAAAGAGAAGGGGGACTTCAATTCAGCCCCCCCCCCATATGGGAAACTCACCTGTCTGTGCTGGTGGGTCCATAGAAGTGTCTTTATCTTGACTGTTTCAGCTCATGGGAAAGTGTATGTCAGAGGTCACACCAAGTCACTAGGAAGCTTGGACTAGCCTACGAGATTTTGTTCAGAGTTGACTTTCTCTGGTGATCTCCTTCTAAGCCCTTGGTCCTTTCCTCTGCAAAGAGAACCCCCCTTGCCCATTTGTTGTCTCTTTTTTTGCTAACACTCTTCCTGAGATTCTCACGAAAAGTGGGTAAAATGGATCTGCTTCTTCTCATGACTGAATACCTGATATCACGTAAGCACTCAGAGTATTCCTGGATGGGAACTGACGTTTCTTATTTTGCAATCCCACCATTTCCCACCATTTTCTTTTTACCGAGATGAAGGCCCTCCCCTGAACCCCTGGGCCCCTACTGGGACACCCTGCTTCCAGGATTGATCCCTGGAGTCCAGAGCGGGGCTTAGCCACACGTTCAGGCAACGTGAGTTTCTTTCCATCAGTCCTTGTTAGGCTCTCTGGGGAGATTCTGAGCCAGTTCTTTGCAAACCTGGAGGCTTAGCATCAATAAACGTTGAGTGTGGGCTGTGTTGAGCTTGACATTATAG
The DNA here is from genome assembly GCA_004024925.1 of Scalopus aquaticus. Lineage (NCBI taxonomy): Eukaryota > Metazoa > Chordata > Mammalia > Eulipotyphla > Talpidae > Scalopus > Scalopus aquaticus. The sequence goes on from PVIJ01010561.1 coordinate 1,660, forward strand.
AAGCAAAAACCTTAAGTGCTTTCAGGAAGTCCAAGCTCAAAGTCGCAGTGGCGGAGCAGTGGGTAGAGGCGACAAGAAACAAAAAGAAAGACGAAAGTCAGTGGTTTTCCTTTCGGTTTCTGGAAGGAATGGTAATTACACACCTCACCCTCTGCCTGTCAGCCACATCTAAACAACGGCCGGGCATCTGGCTCAGGTAGCAGACACCTCACACTACAAACCCACCCCCGACTGGAGTCTCCTAACCTATTTCAAAAGTTTTCTTTCAACCTGGACCATTCAGCTCTGTCTTTATACCTCGGCTTTCATCCATGTAACCATGGCAGTGCTCTCCTGAGAAGAGAAGAAAATCAATGACTGACCTGCCTACAAACCACACTCGGTTAACCTGGCTTGAAAGCGAAGAACAGTTTTCTCTCAGCCTCCCCTCGGCTGTCGCCAGCACTTTACTTCTCTCCAAAGGAAAACACACCAGGACTGGGCATCGTGGAGGGAAAACTGGGACCCGCCGATGAAGGAACGTTCCCAAGGGTCTTGGTGGCTTTAGGAAACACTCCCTGGTACAACATAGGAAAGGCAGTCACGGCCCTCTCCTGGGTGACTGAAGTCCTCACAGCCTGGTGGGCAAATGAACCTCAGAATTGTAAGCTGGACCTGACTAAAGGAACTTGAGGGCTGTGGTATCTTCAGAGCAAGTGACGGCTCTTAAGAATGTCATGTGGTGGCTGAGGATGTGGGCTCTATTTTGAGTTTCTGGTAATTTTTTTTCTTTCTATTGCGGTAACTTTGACTTACAACACTGTGTAGGACTTAGGTGTACAGGACTCTGTCTTCTCAGTTCGCGTGTTACCTCACCACACCACACCACACATCAAGGCACACATAGTCCTCCCCACTGTCCACAGGGATGTGGGTTCTAGGTTCAGACAACCTGGTCCAGTTCCCAGCATGACCATTCTTTACCCAAGTGGCTGGACAAGTAAGTTAGCCCCGTGGAGCCTCAGTTTCCTCCTCTGTGAAAGGGGAAACTAATCCTCCTTGCTTCACAGGGTTGCCGTGATATGTGTAGTTGTCACGGAGCCTGGTCTGATACGGGTTTATTCTGCGTCACTGGAGAGCAAGGCAGGTTACGTTCGGTTTCATGTGGGAGGGGAAGTGGGCAGACATGCTCCTTCCTCTTCCTACTTCCTGTTACTAGTTACAAGTCCTCCTATCACCTTTTTCTTTTTTATAATTTTCTAAAGATTTATTTATTTATGCATACAAGAGCTGGGGTGTCGGTGGGTGAGATCATTCACCAGAGACAGAGTGGGGAGCAGAACAGGCAGATCGACTGAAGTACACTGCTGAGGGGAGCAGCGGGCAGGCAGGAGAGGTCTGCTGCGCCATGTGGGAAGCTCCCTGGTTGGGGATCGAACTCCTGCTGCAGTGGCTGCCGATATCTTCATAGTGCTGAGACTTAACCCCTTGCGCCACCAGGGAGGCCCCACCTTTTTCTTTATACCATGATCATGGTAAGTTTTTCTGTTTTGTTTTTTGTTTTTGCTTTGTTTTTTTTAGGCAAATAGACTTTTCTAAAGAAAAAGCCTACAAGCCCTTCTAAAATCTACTTGTTAGACTCAAGCAAAGCTCCTGACCATCCACTGAGCTGCTGGAAACAGACTGCTCACAGACCTGTCTGAAAAGCCCATCCCACCTCCTCACTCCTCTCCCCTCAGTTTACCCTGCAGTCACTGCCCTGTCCCCCCACACCCGATTCTACTTCCATGACTCCTATTTTGTCACACCATCATTGTGGAAAATTGCACTCCCTCCTATAAGGAGTTCCTGAATGCTCACTCTTCCAGGGAGTCTGCCTGGATTGATCCCTGCTTTGCCTTACCTATATTGGACTTCCCTTTTCCACCTGTCTGCTTCACACTGTCTTGGTTGCTTTTTATATTTTACTGCATGTATGTCTTAGATCATGAACTCCTGGAGGACAGGACCTTAGCTCTATAATTTTCTGGGTTAACCTTTGATGATAGTGATAAGATGGTGTGGCCTAAAGGGATGCTTTGCTTTTGATGAGTGAAAATGATAGGCCCTTGAGGCTCAGCGGGGGTGCTCCTGCCCATGCTAACTTCCAGTTGCAGTGCCTCTGTCTAAGCTGCCATCATGTCTGCCCTTCCTACTTCACTCATTCCTCCCACATCACACATGTGAAAGTCCAGCCTGCCCTCTCGGTCGCTATGTGCACCCATTTCCTGGTGCAAGCACCTGTCTCAGAGTCATTAATCACCATTAATCTCCAGGTTCACTGGCTGGGCTGTACACAGAACTACTCTATCCCTGTATCCCTGAAGTTCAGCCCTCCCTGTTATCCCCGTACTTGGGCCAAGGGGTTAATTATCTGGCTAGGGAAGGTGAGTTAAATGCTGACATTAGAGGGGCACCAGTCAAGCAGGAAACAGGACCCCAAATGTGACTTGACTCTACCCTCGCCCACTTGCTTACGGCAGAGATGGTGTGGTGGTCACACACTCTATCCTTGGCTTGGCCTTAGACTGGGAGGGACATACTTCCTGGTCTGTGATTTGGGGCTTGGCTCGCTCGACTGCTTTTGTCAGTGACATGTTGGTGGACATGACGTGTCTTAGTGGCTGTTCTTGCACTTTTTATGCCTCTGTTTCCAACGTAACAAGAGTGAGCCCCAGAATGGATGCCCATTGAGCAGACCTGAACCCAACCCATGTCAAGAAGCCAAGACTAGGGCCCCCCTGGTGGCGCATCGGTTGAGCGCTGCGCTGTGGAGCTGTCGGCAGCGCACGGTGCGGGTTCGACGCCCAGCCGGGGAGAATCCCACATGGTGGGGCAGACCTCTCCTGCCTCGCCCGCTGCTCCCCTCAGCAGTGTATTTCTGATCTGCCTGTTCTGCTCCCCGCTCTGTCTCTGGTGGGCCCTCTCGCCGCCCCACGCCTCTGGTCTGTACCCCAGCTTGTATAAATAAATCTTTAAAAAAAATAAAAAAAAAAGAAGCCAAGACTAGCTGGCCATGGCTTGAACACTCCCAACCTGATTCCACCTAGACCAGCCAAAGCCTGCTGCCTCCAAGATGGCTGAACAAAAACAGATGACATTTGTTTCATGCCACTGAGTTTTGGGTGGTTTGTCATGCAGCGTTTTTGTGGTGATAGCTAGCTGAGATGACAGGTAGGTTTCCTCCTATATGTCAACTGTATTCATTTGGTAGAGGTTGAGGAGAGGGTTCCAATGGTGGAAGATGACAGTAAGACCAATTTGGGCTCAGTGTGAAAGAATTCCAGAATTGATTCGTGATGTCTGACAGGAAAAGTAGTGGTATGAGTGCTTGTCCACTCTCTTGGGTCTAAGTCTCTCCTGATGGGGCTTCCCAAAGATAGAGCAGATTGCAGGAATGTGGCCTATAGAAAAGTACTAAGTATGAAGACAGAGGTAAATGACACATGTGCTGGTGTTTGCATAGTCACATCACAGCCTATCACATCTGCAAGGACACCAATGGCACATACAGTTTCTGGGCAGATGAAGCCCCAGGAATGTCAATCTAGTAAGCAGTTAGTCCCTTTGTGGGAAGGAAAAAAAAAGTATCTCTTCCTCCAGGTAGATATACCCCACCTGGGGTACAAGGCTTAACAAGCATTGCATGAGCTAGACTTCAGTTCTCACTCTCTCCCTTGGTGAAGCACTTTTGCACAGTGCACAAACCATATCACTGTACATGGCAGGCTTACTAGTACAAGTTGGAATGGAAATAAAAGGCAAAAAGAAATAAGATATGGGGGGGGAAGAAAAGAGAGGAAGCTACCCTTCTCTACTGTCAGTCCTGCCCAAATTCTTGCTTTGGAGTTTTGAATGAGTCATCTTAGCACTGTTTGACCTTGAGTGTGTCAGGCCCCAAGTGCTGGTATATTTTGAGTAGTTGGAAAGAATGGTTTAATTGATGTGGGTAAGCCTACTACTGGACAGACATGTTTTATTGCAAAAGAGGAAATTTATATCTCACTGAATCTGGAAAGTCTGGAAAGTGCTAAATTGAGAACCAACCCCCTAAAATCTTTGTCTACTCCAGCTTGTCAGGTGCCCCCAGAAAAGCAGTGTAGTGTAAAAGGCTCCTCTTCTGCAAGGTAACTGAAAACCCAAGTAAAGGCCAACCCTGGGAATTAGATTGCTTGAGTTTGAAGCGCCAAAGAAAAAGGAGTCACATCTGGTTCCATTTTTCTTGTGAAATTATCTCACACTGACCAAGTAAGGTCCTTTCCTGAGTATATAAATACAGAAGACACACACATGGTTGTTATCAAACGGTATTGTGCAAAATTAAGTTGGCTACTTTATGATGAAATGGAGAAAAATGGCAGGCATTTCAAACACATGAGTTTCTCTTCATTGGGTCTGGAAGCAATCACTCAGGAAGACAGCTACTTTATCTCCTAGAGTGTGGACCATTCTAGAAAGGACATCAGGTTAGGTTAAAACCAGTAACGTGGCCAAACCTCAATGAACCAGAAGAGCACAAAGTCCTGACTTGGGGGAAGGGACTCTGAGTTAATGACAAGAAATAACCTCTACCCTGTGTCCCCAGCTGGTCTTTTGGACAACATCTCTAATGTGGTGACCACATGTGAACTCCAGGCCAAAGGGGTGGACGTCCTGGGATTTTTCAATTATCTTTTGGTCTCAGAGACGTGATGCATTGTTGCTACCTGGCTCCCATCACCAGATTGTTCTGGGGAATGCACAATGGATCAGAAGCAGAAATCAAGGAAAGACCCCAAGCCTTAGCTATAGTGAGTCTTGAAATTGCTCTCTATTGAGCCAACAGGAGGGAAGTTTAAGGGAGGGGGAGGTTGATAGTCCCAGCTGGGCATTTGGTTGAGCCTCCCATTGTTCAGTGGATGTTCCAAAAGAATATGAAACCCTTCACAGATAAAGTTTCCCACAGGACCTGTGTGAGCAAAAGGATGGCGGTGGGGGGGCAAAGGAAAGAGTGAGACAATGAACTGTGAAGCAATAAAAGGTTACGAGGTTGGGAGAGGGAGAGAGCCCATGAAATTGTTTCCCCTACCACCCTGCCTTGGAATTCCCAGATGTTCTCATTTTTATAGGCAGGGTTGAAGGGTAAGAATGTTGCACTCAATTGGGATTCATGAATGGCATGTGTAAGTGGATCAAAAAGAAAGAGCACTGTGATGAGAGTTCAGTCCCATGGACGTGAGTTGAGTCTTCATCCAGAACTATCCCTTCCCATGAACTTTTCCTGTTTCCAAACTTACTTCCCGGGTGAGATCTTGTTTTATACCAAACTGCCCAAACAATTCTTTACACAGTCAAAACAATCCTAGACTCTTGCTAATTTCTCTTGAAGCACTGTTCAGTGAACACCACAGTTGAAGATGCCAGTGGCTTCTTAGAGTGTTTGGAATCAGGGTTCAAATTGAGTTTCTGAGAAGGTAATTCTGGCATGCATGTTCTTTACAGGGTTCCACAGGAATGTGTCTAATAGGGGGGTGATTTGGAGGAGAGGGTCTTTCCTTCTGTCCCTGCCCAGAGGATTCTGATAGCCAAATGGGGCCCTTCGTTGAAATAGAAGGTGAAAAGCGGTGATGTGTTACGTAAGTTCTGAGGAAATCATAATGTGTCCCATTCCCTTGTAATTGGAAGGTGAGAGACTTGGAAAAATTGGAATCATTATAGCCCAGACTCTTTAAAAAGGTCCTGGTGGGATATTTGAAAGAAGGAACCTGCTTTATGGGATGGAATTTTCCATCTCCAATGGCAAATGGTAGGTGTGTTAATGGGAACAGTGTGGGTTTCTTCAGATAAGTGATGTGAACCTGAAAGCCAGTAGTGCCACTCTGACTAAACATGCCAATCTGACACTCTGACTAGGGATGGTTCGAAAGTCAGTGGCTGCAGAACCCAAAGACAACTGTGCAATCAGCTGAGATGATCCTGTGACTTTTGGTCCCCAGTGGCCCATGGAACAGCATCGCTCAGTCTAGAAGTCCTAGACTTCATCTCTCACTGAGCAAGTTTCCTTCTAGTGCTCTAGTGGGCCAAGAGCATGAGTCTAGGCCTACTTGTGATAATCGAGTGCACTCAACTTCCAAGTCTCATTTTAGGATAACCTTGAGATTCCTTGCATTTGCTTTTCCCCACCTTAAAAAAAGGGGGGTGGGGAATTGATAATGAAGCACATGCTTTCTAGGGTGTGATTTACTCAACACCTAAGTGTTTGGTGTTTCTCATGAGCTGGCAGCCTCCTCAGCCCTGAGTGCCTTAGGCAGAGCTGTGGGCATCCCATAGCGTCTAAAGGAATGAAAAGGAACAGGTAGAGAAAGATGGGGGATGAGAGGCAGGGTGTCTCCAGAGGGCCTAGTTATGGGGGTGGGGGATGGATTGTCCAGTTAACTGCCCATTGGCTGACCAGACTAATGCCCAACCTAGCCTCAGAGTGGTTGCTGGCCTCACTCTTCCTTCCCTAACACTTATCTCCACGAGGAAGCCCAGAGTGAGCTTCCCACACTACCTCAGCCCAAGCAAACCATGCCAGATAAGCTTCCAAACTATCCTGGGAACTTGAAGTTACTCCAAGAGAGAGAGGAAGTCAATTTTGGAAGACTTCTGCAAGAAAACAGCCAGGTTATTCCACCTCATTGCTTCAGCTTCTTCTTGGCATGAATTGGAGAACACTAACTTGGTAGAACTGCAGGTGTCTAAGAACAACTTTGATTTTTCTAAACATTCACAATTCTCTTTTATGTACACAGTCAGAAATGGGCAAAGAAATCGAAAATGTAAATCTTTAAGCAAACGTGTGTGTCAAGGAGATGCCAAACTTCTTTCAGAAGTGCAGATAATCATGAAAGATACCTACAGAAAAAAGATGGAGGAGAGAATTTCCAAACAGCACATTCACCCCAGAAGCAAATGCAGGAGGGAGGGGCAGGGCTTGCCCTGACAGCCAGTGGGATGCCTGGTCTCCCTGGAGGAGGAGGACTTGGAGGATGCTCTTGAAGACCCACAGTGGGGCTGTCTCTCCAGGTGTCACGTGACTTGTAAGACGTCAGTGAGAATGTTGGGGAGGATTGTGTCTGGTTCTTTTGTCTCTCAAATCTTGAAGCCCTGTATCCCTGAACATACCATTTTTCTTCTAGGGACATCTATAATGAGCAGAACCTTCTCCTGAATCTCTTAGGAAGACACTCAGGGTAACCAACATTGATCGCATTTGTCTTTCTCTCTTTTTGTCACCCACTCCTGTCTTTTCCCAATATAATAAATACCTCATACACTTATAAGCAATATAAAATTCTAAGAATGCGTTTACTAAGAGTTTCACAGAACTTAAATGAAGGAAGTGCTTACCTGCTACCAGAAAATAAAGAGAATTGAATGGAGAGACCCCCTTGGTCTTTGGAGGACAATATTGTTAAGAGGGCCCTTCTCCCTAAATTATTCTGAAACTTAACCCAACATTAAATTTCGACAAGAGTTTTGAGTACTTAACAAAATACTAAAACTTGTTAGAAAATAATAGAGGTGAGAATAACCTAGAAATCCTGAAAAAGAAGGGAAACAAAGGGTAAGTAGCTGTCCCGGATGATAATAAAGTATGTTATAAATTTACAGTGATTTAAATGGTATACTAAGAAAAGGAAAGATAGACTGATTCGTGAAACATATTAGAAGCTTCAGAAATATAACCATGTAAATTTCAGAATTTAGTCTATGATAAAAGCCATTTTCAAATGAGTGGGGAGAAGGTCATTTATTGAATGCTGTTGGGACACTGGCTAGCCATTTAGGTGTGGGGGAAGTGAGTAGGGAGGAAGGTGAGCAGGGAGTGAGGAGATTGGCCTGGTAGACAAGGTCCAATTCTGTCCTCTGCAGGCGTCAAGTTCTCTGTCAGCACTTAATGTCTTCTGTTTGTGCTCTGGGTACAGTTAGATAAGAAGCGCTAAGATGATAAGCGAATTTGCCTTGGGTTTCAATCACTGTCCATAGCCTTAGAATAATAAAATATCTTTGCTTCATCTTCACACGCTGTTTTCCTACTCACAAAACCTGGGTTCGGGGCTCCCTGGAGGCACAACGGGTTAGGTCGCAGCACTATGAACCTATCCAGAGCCACTGCAGCACGAGTTCGATCCCTAGCCAGGGAGATACCCACATGGCACAGCAGACCTCTCCTGCCTCACCCGCAGCTCCCCTCAGCAGTGTATTTCTATTGATCTGCCTGTTCTGCTCCCCACTCTGTCTCTGGTGAATCCTCTCACCCCCATCACACACATCTGGTCTACATCCCAGCTGGTATGCATAAATAAAAAAAAAAGCTGGGGTTCCATGATCAAGGGCCCCTCCACCTGTGCTCCAAGCGGTCTTAGGTCATCCATCATCATGGGTGGGGAAAATAGGTTTCATCTCCATTAACAATAAAACATGCATTTATTTTCCTAAACAATAGATCTCTTTTTCTGATGGAAATCGGCACGTCCTCCCTATAAACATAGGCAGGAAACCACAGTTGTGGTAGTGTTATCTGCGACTTTTTTTTACTACAAAATAGGTATCTTCAGATCATGCTCTAGATGTTGCAAAAATCTTCCAGCGTTTTGTTGTGCTTCTTACTGCTTTGCAATTATTACAATTATTATACCTTTCACTAGAGTTTCTTTACTTACTAGTAATGAGGACACAGTACTATGTGCCAATTTGAAAATACTTTGATAACTCTTTTTCAACAAGAGTGGCTCCCTTTTGAGTCCTATGTATTTTATTTCCTGGGTTTAAAAATAATTCAATCATTAAAAAAATAAACTGATAGCATAAAAAAGAAAGTGCCTGCACATTTGATAATTTGTTTCTTTTAGTTTAAAACATGAAAATATTTAAATTATTCAAAAGTCATTATTCTGAAATGGGCTCCAGGGCACAAAAGCTGTGGGGAGCCCCAAGTAGGCATTGCTGGGTGCCTCAGGACATGGGGGATGATCTTTCAGAGCCTCTTCAGTCTCCTCTTTCAGACCAAGTGGCCTGCATCCAGTGTGTATTAGGAAAGGGCTGGAAAGCTGGGGTCTTCTAGAATGCTTACCCTAGGAGATCTGTCTTTGGGGGTCAGCGCCATTCATTTGAGAGCACAGCTTCCTTCCACAACCTTAGCAGGGAATTACAGGTTCAAGCAGGACTCAAAGCCCTTTTGGTAGCAAGGAGAAGAAATACTCAGGTGTGCTGATCTGGGGCTTGCAGGAAGACAGCACAGAGGGGGTCCAGGGAGCAGGAAGCGGCTGGGACCCAGACACCCACTCTCTAAGCCTCCGGGAGCCAAGTGCCCGAGGCTCCTGCGCATCTGCCCCCCTCTCCCTTTTCTGACCTGCCTCCTCTCTTTGCTCCTGAGATCTCTCCCATAACTGCAGCTCTGGCTCCTTCTAGTGCCCACTTCAGCCCTGATGCTACACGGCCTTGCAGCCCAGCTTTGCAGAGTGACAGGCTGTGAGGTTCAGCACACACGTGTGTCTGGGTCTCCTCCTGCGCTCTTGGGAAAACTGTGCATTCCCTCCCGTGAGCAGGCAGGGGGGGCACGTGACTAGTTCTGCCCAGTGGGCTGTGAGATGAAGGGAGGTGGTGTCACTTCCTGGGCAGGGCACTGGCAAGTCAGTGTGAGCCTTTCATTGGTTCCTTCCCCTGTCTGGTGAACCCTGAAACCCCTCTGAGAGAGGGCCTTGTTACAGGCTGCCTCAGCCTCTGTCCGCCTGGGGCCTGAGTGATTCTGTGGAACAGAGAACACTCCTGCCTCACTCCACCTGTCAATCCACACAGGAATGCCCAGAATGAGCACATGAGCAAGGAGCACATTTTGTTTTAATCCATTGTCTTTACTTATATGTCCATTCATTCATTCATTCACGCACTCATTCATTCATTTTGTGGTCTATCATCTCCTCTCCTGATGAATAGACTGTATCACACTTAGCTGTAAATTATTGGGAGAAAAACCTGGGCGAAGGCGTGGGTCCGCACCTCTGTTTCAATCAGATGTGCAGATGGACCGTGATTGAAATGCTGTCATCACTTCCGAAAGGAGAGCTTGTAGGAGGAAGTAGTGCCATTAAGAAAGGAAGCATTGACGCTCCTAGTGAGGAATGTCATCCTACTTCCAGGAAGGGACACATGCTCACTGCCTACAGGTAAAAGTAGCCGGGTGGCTGTGACCTGCCAATGACAGAACCAAATTCAGGGTTTTTCAACAGTGACACTACGGACACTCAGCCTGAAAGATTCTGTTTTTGGAGGGTGTGCTTGCGTGCAGGATGCTGAGCCGTACCTCTGACCGCCATCCGGTGGCTGCCAGCGTTGCACCTCCCCCAGCCCCCCACTAAGCCAATGTCTCCACTGCCAGATTTCCTAAGGGGCAAAATTGCCCCCAGTTGAGAACAGTCACTGTAGGGTAAATGAAGATGCTCAGGCTTTTGTGGCTATCACCTGCGGCCTTGACTGTGGGAGGCGCTTGGGAGTGTGGGATAGGGGCACGCATGCCTGAGGGTGGACACCTGGAGTATGGTGTGGGCGTGCGTGAGTGGGCACACCTGAGCCAAGAGAGACTGCGCATGTAGGGGCGGTGTTACAGAGGACGGGGTGCGGCAGAGGGCCGTGAGCAGAGTGGTGGAAAGACCACGAGACAACGCCAGAGAGCCCAGAGGGAGCCCCACCTAGGCTGCGCCTGGTTGCCTCACTGCAAATGGTGTAGAAGGATCATTAAAAGCCCGAAAAACACTGAGGGCTATGGGACTCTCCTTTACCCGTCCGCCGGATCACGGAAAACCTGGCACTACAACCACCCTATAATTTCTGGGGCAGATTGAAGACACCCTACCCCATAGTTTTCATGTATACTCCTAGTTATCAGACACCCTGTTCCTCATTTTGGCTCAGGAATTAAAGTCACATTCCTGATGAATTTGTTGATTTAGCTTGAGGATAAGCATCAGTTCTTGGGTCTCCACTATTTTTTCTCTGTAGCACTGTTACTAATAGATACATCAGTGATACATATTAAATCATAAGCAAATGATATGCAAAGCCCTGTTTAGTCCAGCGAAGGCCTCCTGCCATCTTTCCGTTTTCCTGCCACCCTCACTAAGCTGCCTGTAGGGTAAATGAAAAATCATCAGGTTTTTCCGCCCTCCCATCCATGATAGACCTATGATAGATAATAATGATAGATACACGCATGCCTGATGCCTGATGGCGGGCGTGCAGGCTGTGTAAGTGGGGACACCTGGGCCAGAGACTGGGCTTATAAGCAGAAGAAGAACAAGAAGCAGAGGCAGGAGAAAACAGAGTGTGGAGCAGAGGACCATTTGGGGTGCAACAGAGAGACCACCAAAGAACTCCAGAGGGCCCAGAAAGAGTGAAGATTCGCGGCGGGGGGTGGGAGGGACTATGCAGCCTGCCCACCTCCTGGCCCTCCGGGCCCCCAGCCTGCCCTGTACCTGGCTGCCTCTCTACAAAAGATAATTAAAAACCTAAAAAGCCAGCGAGGGCTCCAGAGCTCCTCCTTTACTCCTTTCCCGTCTACCCGTCTGCGCAGCTCCATAGAGAACCTGCTCCTGTGCTCCTCGTGTCTTCCTGCCCCTACACTGCCCGTCCTGAGCAGGACCCAGGTGTATTTCCAAGTGAACCCCCCACACCACTGGCAGCTCAGCAGGTGGCCACCGCAGATTGGAAACGTGGTATTTGCATAGCCGGAAGGTGAGCGGTGGCTCACCCGCATTCCCCACGCTCTCTCTTGCTCAAAATCAATTTTTCCTCTGGGTGAATAACAACATCCAAATTTAGCCTCTTTATGAGCCCTCTTGCTGTTGAGCCTTGTCAGAAGAACCTGTGGCCCAGCTTTTCTGCATTTCTTTGTTGTGCTTTCACTGAACAAGCTCTTTTCAGCTCTGCCTCAAGTGAGGGAAAGGGGGGCCCGTGCCACGTGTAAACACAATAGGCAACATGTGAAAACAGTCATCTAGTAAACAAGGTCCTCGGAGGACCTGCGTGTGACCAGTTCAAAGAGGACACTTGCTGACCAGTCATTAGCTTGATTGACCTCTGTGTGGCAGATTCAGAGGAGTCCACGGGGCGACTTGGGAGAGGCTTCTTGCTTAAAGGAGATGGACCGACCCTGCTAAGAGGCACTGCCCAAGTCTCTCCTGCCACCCTGAACAGTGGAGCTGAAAAGTGGTTAAGGCAGGAAATAAGGAGCCATGTACACACCCCCACACCCCCACACACTCACACATTCTTGTGCGGCTTTGCTCATTTATTTTCTGTGTGAAAAAGCCTACTGACTTCTGTATTTCCTCCCCCTCACAATCAGCAGTGATGATAGGATGCCTTCTGACTTTCCATGCAGTGGGGAGTTGTGCAAAGATGGAAAATTAGCAACCTATAAGCTAAGGAACCCAAAAAGAATAAAAGGAAGGAAGTGCCTGGCAGAGCTTTCAGATGTCACCGTGAATTGGGGGCCATGTTGCACGGACAGGTGGCTCCTGTGGTTACGAAGGCGGCAGGGAGCTCTGTGCCCACCGCAGTCTGAATCTTTTTTTTAAATTCTCTTCCTTTAATTCTCTTCCTTTTTTAAATTTTCTTCTCTTCTCTTCCTTTTTTTTTTAATTCTCTTCCTTAATTCTCTACCCAAGGAAGGAATGAACATCCTCCAGCTTGGAAATAGTCTCCGTGGAGTCTTTCGGACATTCCCCCAGATGCTGTGAAGATAATGGGGCCCATTTTCTCAAGCAGTTTCTTTTCCCTTTTTCCTTCAACACATAGCATTGCTAGCCCTTGATCTCATTCGCAAAACTTCCCCCATGCGGAAGAGATACCAGCAGCGCGGTGCGATTAGCCCCAGATGTCCCTGCGCTGCCAGGAGGGGGTGGGTAGATTCCCGACGCCCCAAGTCTCTTGTGTCAGTCAGAGCTCTGTAGGTTGCAAGGGTCAGAGCCCAACTTTGGCCAGCTTGAGTAGAAACATTAAGTTTCATGTCATAAGCTATTGGGACGTTGAAGCTGCCCGGGTGTCAACGGGACCCAGAAACATAAGCTCTATAGGAACGCCCTCGTGCTCGGGCTTGGCGCTGGCGACAACTTCTGTTCACACATCGGCCTCATTCCTTCCCACCGCGCGTGCGCTTTTTCCACACCCCTGGATTCTCCGTAGACCAATATGTGAGGATCAGAAGAAAGAGAAGCATCACCCTCTCCTACTCAGTGACAGGAAAATCTTAGGAAGGACTCTGATTGGCCAGGCTTGGGACATGAGTCACTGTGGACCAATCACTGTTGTGGAAGAGATAGGGCTCTCTGATTGGCCAATTCGGGAAGACAACCCCCTTCTGTGCTTCTGGAGCTGGGATGGAGCCTCTGAAGGGGGTGGCGGGAGGTTGGGGGAGCACGTTTCTAAAGGAGAAGAGGCCTGGTAACCTGGATAAAGGAAAAAGGGTCTCTGGGCAGGCCTAAGCAGCGAGGCCCATCAAACGGGTTGTGAAGTCCCCCATACAGTTTCCTAGGATGACAGTAACAGTGTACTGAAAACTGGCTTCAAAGAGCAGACATTTATTATTTCACTGTTCTGGAGGCCAGAAGTCCAAACTCAAGGTGTGGGCAGGGCAACCACCTCCCAGAAGCTCTAGGAGCGCTTCCTGGCCTCTCCCAGCATCTGCTGGCTCTCTGCATCCCTTGGCTTGTGGCTGCACTCTGGTTTCCAGCCCTGCTTTATGTGCCTTCTCTCTCTCCACATCTGTCCTCTCCTCCTCTTACAAGGCCACTCGGCATTGAACATAGGCCCTCGCCTGGATCATCAGGTTGATGATCTCTAAGATCCTTAATTATATCGGTAAAGATTCTTTTTCCAACACACTCATAGGTTCCGGGCATTAGGACATATCATTTTGGGGACATGATGCAACCTGCTACACCCCATAGGAGGTATCCTCTCAAGGGACAGGGAAGCATTTGGGCTGGTTTTACCACCCGCACACTCTGAGCTTTCCTGCAGGTGCCCGAGTCCCCACAGGGGTTTCTGTGATGCCAGCACAGCAGGCCAGACCCAGCCTGGGCCCCGCAGAGAGGCAGGGGTGAAGCCACCTCATGCCAGCTCTCTGGCCCTCTTCTCATGCCCTTTCTTCTTTTTGGCCTATTCCCTTCTCTACTAGTGTACCAAGGTGGTTAAGATTTTCTCCTGGCTTTCTTTCCTGGCTATGAAAATAATTACTAATTATTTAATTATCACCAATGAATTAAATAGTAAATTAAATAAAGATCTTACTCTGGGTGAATAATTTAAACTCTCTGAACCTCAATCCTCTCATTTATGAAATGGAAATAATAACAGTACCTCCTTCAGAGGGGGGCCCTGAGACTCAAATAAGTGAAGTGCGTAAAGCAGTTCCCACAGCACCCCCACACTCTGCAGAAGTTAGCTGTTATTGTACTATATAGGCACACTGTTTTCTCGTTTCTTTATCCTCTACCTTTTCTGGTCCTTCCTTCCTTCCTTCCTTCCTTCCTTCCTTCCTTCCTTCCTTCCTTCCTTCCTTCCTTCCTTCCTTCCTTCCTCCTTCCTTCTCTCTCGCTCTCTCCCTTTCTTTCCCTTCCTTCCCTCCCCTCCCCTCCCTTTCCCTTTCTCTTCCCTTCCCCCTTCCCCTTCCTCTTCCCTTCCTTTCTCCTCTCCTCTCCTTTCCGTGTTCTCTCTCCAAATTCTTCTTGACTTGCCACAGAAACAATCCACTCTGGCATGCCCCTGAATCACCTGGAGGAGACTCCAACAGGCATGTGGTTATACCCCTTCCTGGGGAATTTAATTCTGTGGGTCTGGGGTAGGTTCTGTGTCTCTGATATTGACAAGTGTTCAAGTAGTTCAGATGCAACCAGACTTTGGGACCCCTGGAAATGGCAGGGGCACTTGATGAAGGGGTTCTGGTCCCATGATGTATTAATTTACTGTACAGTTGTGGGCAGGTGAATTGACCTCAGTTTCCTCTTCTTTAAAATGGGGATAATAATATCTTCCAGCCAGATTAGAGCGTGCTTCCAGTATCTGTGTCTTACGGGAGAATGATCATGAGGATAAGACTGGATAGTTCTGATGCATTCAGAGTTTTGAAAACGTACGCATCACTTCATTTAACTCTTTCAAATAACTTGTGACATTGGGGTCTAGTTCCACTGTATGGACGAGCGAACTGAGGCTCACGGGATGGCTAAGAGGCTCGAATGGGTTAACATGCATAAAGAACATAGCAAGGGCTTTTCGCCTTTATTCTAACCCTTGCTCCTTTGGCTCCATTGCGGGCACCTTCATGCAAAAGTGTCTAGGGGTGGGGGTAGGGCTGACAGTTTCAGGTCTTTTGTTCTTCCTTTTCTCTAAAGGAAAATAGGGAATCTCAAGATAAGCTTCTTGCCTGGGACAAAGACGTTCCTGCCCCTGGCCTAAAATTTAGTTCAAGGACTTAAAATGATCCAAAGGACAGGGCTCAAACTCCTTAAAGCAAACTGTTGCTCATAAAACTATGCAGGTCATCAGAAGGTGCACGTTCTCTGCTACACCCCATAGGAGGTATCCTCTCAAGGGGCAGGGAAGCACCCCAGGGAGAAAGGAACCCAGCCCAGGGAGAACCGGCACACAGCGTGACCCCAGAGCAGCAGACGTCCAGGTGGAGAAGATGAGCTGGACCCCTGGAGGGAGTTGAGCAGTGTTCCCCAGGGAAGAGAATCCAGCTGGTGGCAAGCCCTGCTTTCCTCTGAGTGCTTGTTCCCACACCATCTGCCCGCGCAGACACACCCCGTCTTCCCTGCCCCTGACCTAGCAGTTGCTGAAGGTCAGCAGAACCCTCCTTCGCCCGCTCCCACCTCTCAGGGCTCTGGACTCCTGAACCGGATGTTTGCCCTCCCAGTGGCTGGCTGGCAGGGCTGCCTCTGGGTGGGCACAGCTTGGAGCTAATCCGTCATCCCAGTTTAGAGCTGCTGTGAGAATGTGTAGGAGGGTGTGTGTGTGCGTGTGTGTTTGTGTGTATTATTTGATTTATTGATTTGTTTATGAATGAATGAATGAAAGCTTTTTAAAAACAGCTTAATTGAGATACAATTCATCTACATACAATTCACCCATTGAAAGTGTGCATTCCAGTGGTATATTCAGAGTTGTGCAAATATTACCATGGTTAATTTCAGAATGTTTTCATCACCTCAAAAAGAAACCTCATACTTGGAGCTATCATTCCCTGTTCCCCAGGCCCCACCTCTGGCAACCTTTAATCTATTCTCTGTCTCGCTGGACTTCCCTATTTCTGAGCCTTTCCTATGAAAGCACTCAAATGTGATGTGGTCTTTCATGTCTGGCTTCTTTCACCTGGCACTGTGTTTTCAAGGTTCAGCCGTGCTGTGGCCTGTCTTAGAACGTCACATTCCTTTTTCGTGATTAAATAATATTCCACATACCACTTTGTGCTTATGCACTTGTTAGTTGATGGATTAGGTTGTTTCCATCTTTGGGAACTTGTGAACAATGACGCTTTAAACATTCATGCACAGACTTTTATGCAGATGTGTGTTTTTGATCGTCTTAGATATAGACCTAGGAGTCATTTGGTAGCTCTGTGTTTAAAAGTAACTAAAGATTTAATATGGTAAATACAGGAAGGTCAGAGCTCATATAGGGCATTGGAGGTAAAACCCTCTGCGCACCTGAATGTCTCAAGAGAGATTTATATTTAGTCTGTGGACATTTAATACCTGATGGGGAAAAGAGGGAGAGGGGACAATCGAGCTAGAAAGGAACTCAGAAACACTTGTTCAGAATTCAATGTGCAATATGGGAAGAGGAAACCCATCTCTATTTTCTCACCACTCAACTGAGTAGAGGATAAAGGGATCAGCTTTTCCCATAGGACTTTGGCCCCACCGGGACAGGAGGGAACGAGATGCCCTTTAAAGAAGCATTGGAAGAGCCAAAGTGGGTGTGGAGGGCTCCAGGGTAACTCGGGCACCTGCCTTGTGGGGTGGGGGTGTGGGGACCAGCCTTGGGTCTGTGTGCAGAGACAGCTCGTGCCTGCCTTGCCAAGGAGATTCAACTTAGGTCTCACCTGAGGACTGTGATGTCTTTAAAAATCCTCGTCCTTATTTTCTTTTTAGTACAAAATAACTACATATATTATAGCACATTTAGGATTGAAGAAAAGGAGATGAGATAATGTTTGGGCTTTGTCTCACCATCCACAGACAGCCACAGTTAATCTCTAGTGTTCATCTACTTTGCCGTTGTTGTATGTCTTGTTCGTGTGTGTGTGTGTGTGTGTGTGTGTGTGTGTGTTCATAGGATTTTGTTGCTGCTTCTCTGAGTATGGAACGGCTCCTGATTTCCCACCTGGGAGAAAGCTAGGGGCCTCATCCCGGCAGCAGGGGAGGCTGGAGGGTACATTTGCAAGCATGGCCTTTACAGGTGCCTATGAGGCTCAAGCAGCCCAGAGGGACACACGGTCACCTCCTAAGTCCTAGGGCAGCCATCTCAGTAGCCAGAGTGTCTGACCTGGGGGGGCAAAGGGTACTCTGGGAAGAAAGATGGAGGTGAGAGCGGATGTGACAAGATTAGCATTGTCTTGAGGCCAGTCCAGGCAGGGGGTGCTTAGAAACAAATGATGTGGTTATTCTAGAAGTGTGACTTGAGGAGTGTCCTAAGAAATGAGAGTGAGGCTGTCCATCAGGCTCTTTCAGAAGAGGTGTAACACTTCAGAGAGGGTGTGGGTCAGGCTGCAGCCAGGGAGCGCAAATGGCCCCAGGGCCGCCTGGCTGGGCAGCGAGGACGCCCCAGCCACCTGGGCACCGGGCCAGGGGAGGGCGGGCCTGAGACCCTGGGGTTCTCAGGGCTCTGGGGGCACACTCAGTTTCACAGACGGTCATTGTTCTTGACACCCCTTTGTTGTCCTTTCCCAGGCGCCAGGCGGGTGGAAGTGGGGAGGCAGGGTTACCCAGAGATAAAGCCGTTTTATGAGCTTCCTGATTTAGCTGAGCAGGCACTCAGCCAACTGGTTTGGCGTGTGGACAGTCTCCTCTACCTGGTTTCTTCTGTGGGAGGAAAGGTCTTGCTGGTTCAGGTGGGGCAGTGGGGCGGGGCGGGGATGCGGACACCCGCTGGCACTGGGCGGCCAGGCACAGGGGGCAGCTGGGCACAGCGGGCATTAGCAAAGCAGGGAAGAAAGCTCCGTTTCTTGCTGCTGGGTCAGCCCCGACCATCCAGCAAACCAGTGCTCAGGAAAAAAGCCCAACCCTCACTGTCGGTGGTGTCCAGAGCAGCAGCCATTTCCCAAGACTCTTCTGGAAATTCTCTTGATCCCTCCAGGGTAAAACATGGAGAAGAGGATTTAAAGGAAATCCAAGAAAAGCTCCACATAGTTTGTCTAAATGCCAGTTACACAGGAGTGACTTGGTGGTGAGCCCTGGAAACACGGCTGCCCGAGGGACTTGAAATGAGGGTGTTTGACACGCCCTCTGGGAGGCGCACAGGGGAGGGAGGGCTTGAGGTCGTCATTAAATAAATTTTAATGGCGGCCTCCCTGGTGGCCTAGGGGTTAAGTTAGCGCTGTCACAACTACCACCTGAGTTCCACCCCAGCCAGGGAGCTTCCCACATAGCGTAGCAGACCTCTCCTGCCTCGCCCGCTGCTCCCCTCAGCAGTGTACTTCAGTAGATCCGCCTGTTCTGCTCCCCACTCTGTCTCTGGGGAATCTTCTCACCCTCTGCACTTCTGGCCTACACCCCAGTTCTTGTATGCATAAATAAATTTTAAAAATCTTTTAAAAAAATAAACTTTAACATAGGAAATACATGTGCTTGGCAAAATCGTCGAACAGTACCAAAAATAGACAGTGAAGAGTTTACCTTTGCATCCCTGTCCCTCCATTTCTTAATCCTTCCCAAAGGTCACTGTGGCTACCTATATCTTAGGTGTCCTTCCAGGTAAGTTACCTCACCGATCTGTGAGGTGAACCTGTGGACGAGCTGAATATGATCCTCACAGAGGGAGCCTTCAAAGGCTGCTGTTCTGTTTACCTCAGGGAGCCTCAGTTGACACCCCAAGAGCAGGAACTCCAGTGAGGACAGGGTGGAAGACTGGTGATACCAAACACACAAACTTATCCTAATCCGACAGAGGGTTGTGAAGAGATTGAGAGCAAAGCCTTAAGAATTAAGAGGGGTACCTGGGTGGCCACTCCCCAAGTCTGTCTGAAGAGGCTGTTTTTTTGGGTTTTTTTTTTTAAAGATTTGTTTAATTATGCATACAAGCTGGGGTGTAGGCCAGAGGTGTGGGGTGGTGAGAGGATTCACCAGAGACAGAATGGGGAGCAAACAGGCAGATCTACAAATTACACTGCTGAGGGGAGCAGTGGGGAGGCAGGAGAGGTCTGCTGCACCATGTGGGAATCTCCCTGGCCCAGGATCGAACTCGTGCTGCAGTGGCTGCTGATAGCCTCACAGTGCTGCGCTTAACCCGTTGCACCACCAGGGAGGCCCAAGGCCATTTTTAAGGTAAATAATACTCATGAACATGTGGTACCAGCTCTGTCACAGACCAGGACATTCTCCACTGGAATATACTGTGATGCACTTAAGTGCAGGGCATCGGGCGTAATGCCCCAAAGAAAAGGGATAGCTGGGAGCAGACTTGCCCCTGTATGGCCTAGACTACTGAGCAAGTGTCCAGTTTTCTGATAGACAGTCTCCTTGTTGGATGGACATTCTAGCTCCTTGGTCAGTGTGAATTTCCTGGAAGGACCAAAGCCTCATCTCCCATAAGCAAGGTGAGAGAAATTTCACTGTCTAGTGCACCCAACTAAGACCCAGCCATAGGGGCCACGGTGCACGGTGGGGTGAGGGACTCCCCCACCCTCATCTCTTAGCTGTAGCACCTTCAGCTCACCAACTCCATCATTTTAATTCAGAGTAGTAAGAGCTGAGTCTAAAACTGTGATTTTAACACTTCTTGTTGCTTATCAGGATGCAAATAGGAATATGTGGACTCACACAGACATACAGAGAACCAAGCGGTCAAGCTCAAGTGGCTTTTACATGCAACGTCAACCAAAGTGGACTTCAGTGACAGCGTTTCTGAGAGTCAAGTCCTGGTTTTGGGGTGCCCACGTAAGTGATTCCACGACAGCCTTCCCTCCACCTGGGTGAACTTAAGTGTCCATCGGAAAGGTGGCGCGATCGAAGGCTCTTGTTTTCTGACTGGTTTGCATAATACCTGGGAAATGGTGATGCCTTGTGCTATTGGGTTTTCACAGCCCAGCAAGTGAGGCAGTAAGGATTATTTCCATCTGTGCAGGATAAAGAAACAAAGGCCCAGGCGGGTGGACAGACGTGCCCAGTCACCCAGCCTCGCCATGCCTTTGCTCCTGTCTCCCTGGTGGCCTGGGTGACCACCGTGCTGATGTGTTTTGAGCTCAGGGTCCACATGAGACCACGGTCAAGTTTCACCACCTGCCTAAAGCCTCTAGGGTCGAACTGGCACCCCACGGAGCATGATGGCCACCCCATCTACCCGAAACCCTGGCCCCAACAGCCCTCCCAGGGGCTGGGTCCTCTTCCTACAGAAACCATGAGCCCCAGCAGCAGGGATGCCTCACACCGGCTTCTACCTTGCTCTGATTTCTAGATCTCTGCTCTGCAGTTGAAAGTAAATATCCCGAGAAAAACCAGCATCGACCGCAACTGTCTTGGGGGACACATGAATATTCAAGACGAGTGGCCCAAGCATTCATGATACTAATTACATATTTGAGGATATTTGTCCTCAAACACATCGTGTGACCCTCCCGGCCTCCTCTGGTGCTGATTTAAATGAAGCCATTTGCTTAGGAGCCCCCCTCCCCCAAAGTAGAGCTTTTAAAGTCCTTTTTTTTCCCCCCTAGAAAACCTAATTTCCAGCCCATGTGTCTCTCCCCAGCAGGCCTCTGTGTGGCTTAGACAAATAATGCAAAATCCCCAACCACCCCGACAAAGAACTTGCCCCTGCTACACAGGCTCCGTTTCATTTCATTTTCTCTTCTTTTGTTTGATTTTATTTTTTATTTCACTAATAAATTAGGGTGGGTTTTATTTTCTCTTGCCCTCCCCGCCAACACCTTCAGTTGTCCCGAGTCACTCTAAACTGTAAGCTACTCCTGACTTAACTGCTTATTAAAAACACTAATATGCTGGGTTGCTTTGATATCTGCCGAACAACAAAGGGAGAGAGTTACTCTGGGCCACTGTAATCCTTGATTTGTCACCAAGTTATGACATCCAGCAGGGCCGTGTGACAGTGCAGATCAATCACTGGGTGCTCGGTGGGCCCTCCCTGCCTCCCGCCGAGCCTCTGCAGTTTAATTAGCTTTTTTCACACTGCCTTAATGTACAGCTGCAGCTTCAGCAAGAAAGAGAGATGGGGGAGAGTTCACTGCAGAGCGGCAGCCTTAAGAAAGGTTCGTATGGTGGGGGGAGGGGACCCTGCAAGAAGAAACAGAGACCTTTGTAGTTTTTACTTCAGAGGCATTATGCCCGAGATACACAGGCCTGGGGTCCTCGTGTGACTCAATGTTGACTTGGAAACAGGCTCCCCAATACCCTTTATGGAGGAGATAACTGATAGTGTTTAAAGAGGCTTTTTCGACTGTGGGATGGCCCCTGGGATTCTTCTCCAGCCCCTGCCCCATCCTCAGTGATAGAGAAATTGGTGCCCCAGACCACGCCCAGCCCACCAAGATTCAGGAGTCACAACTCCGATGGTGGCCGAGTTTTGCCGAACTTGGCATGAATTCTTCCCGGGCCATGGTGTCCCTGAGCGAAGAGCTTGTCCCTCTGTTCCACTTGTTCCACTTCGCTATGGAAAATAACGGCAGGAGAATAAACAGGACGAGGCAGAGAGGTTGGCGTCACTGACGGGACCGCAGGGGCGAGAGACGCAAGGGCCATGGTGTCAGACCCCACCGGGCACACCTGTCCTGGCCCCGGAGGGAGGCAGATGAATGAGAGCAAACCAGCTCTCCTTCTGGGAGTGTTCACAATGCCTCTGGGAAACCTTCCAGTATTGGGGGCGGAAGAAAGCCAGCGCTTTTCCCGGCCAGGTGTAAGGTGGGTTGGGGGTTGGATATTCTCCCAGAAGTCACTTTCCAGGCTGGGGGAATTAGCAGGATGTGGAATAGAAGTGCCCAGGGGTCACGCCCTCAACACCCGGCACCCCCTGGTCTGTTGTGGCTTGTGCTACCCACCAGGAGGGTGTGCCACAGGCCACCTCCCAGGCTCTCTCGGGGGCTCCCGCCACCCATTCTGGGTGGGCTTCAGCAAGTCTGACCCTGTGCTCTTCTCCAGTGTCTGTCCTCAACAGCAGGCCCAGCCCTCCTAGGTCCACTGCCAGAGCCCGGGGGCCTCTGTGATGGATCTTCTGCCTCCCCCCATCCAAAGGTCACGGGGTCAGTGGTAAAAAGAAAGGCGCTAAAACAAGCAAATAAATAAACAAATAATAGAAAGGCAGGAGCTACAAGAGGGTGGAGGAACTTCAAAAGCAGAGTGCTAAGTGAAAGAGGTTCATCTAAAAGGTCGCCTACTGAATGATTTCTAGTATATGGGAGGGAGGCAGGGGGAGACAAAACTGTGGAGACAAAAAAAAAGAAAAGAAAGATGAGGGCCTCCCTGGTGGCGCAGCGGGTTGGGTGTAGCACTATGAAGCTGTCCAGAAACACGAGTTCTGCGCGAGTTCGATCCCAAGCCAGGGAGATTCCCACATGTTGCAGCAGACCTCTCCTGTCTCACCCAGCTGCTCCCCTCAGCAGTGTATTTCTGATCTGCCTGTTCTGCTCCCCACTCTGTCTCTGGTGAGTCCTCTCACCACCCCACACCTCTGGCCTGCACCCCAGCTTGTATGCATAAAAAAATAAATGTTTAAAAAAAAAAGATGAGTAGTTGCTGGGGCTTATCAGGGAGGGAGGGACGCATATGGGGAGCCCTGGGGACTTTTCGGGCAGCGAAACTCTTCTGTATGGCACTTGTGGTGGCCACACGTCCTTATACATGCAACCGATGGACTTCAGTCCCCAACAGGGTGTCAGTATCGCTCCCGGATGGCACCAAACATATCATGCTCACAGGATGTGTCCCCCAGTGGAAGCCTGGGGGACGGTGGCAATATGGGAATTCTTTGTAGTTTCCACTCATTTTTCAGGAAACCTAAAACCGCTCTAAAGAACAAAGTCTATTAATTGACATTTGAAAAACCAGACACAGAGACAAAAGCCACAGAAGCAGGAGTGTAGGGTAAATGAAGCAATCATCAGATTTCCTCCCTCCTGTCAAGGCTAGACCTCTGCAGGCCCATGCGCATGCCTGAGGCGGGCACCTGGAGTAGGGTGTGTGGAATGCGAGAGTGGGCGCACCTGAGCCAGAGACTGGGCTTATAGGCAGCAGAAGTAGCGGCAGGAAGCAGAGAACAGAACGTGGAGCGGAGGACCATTTGGGGTGCAACAGAGACCACGAGAGAGTGCCAGAGAGCCCGAGAGAGTGAAGATTTGCTGGGGGGCGCTGGGAGGCCTGCGAGCTTTCTGCCCACCCTTGCCCCGGCCCCATTGCCGGCCCTGTACCTGGTTTCCTCTCTACAAGAGAATGTTAAGAGGCTAAAAAGCTACTGAGGGCTCCAGGACTCCTCCTTCCCTTTTGGCCTGTCTCAAAGCGAACCTGCACCTGTGTCTTCCTGCCCCTACAAGGAAAGAGATGAAAGGTAAGCAGGGGAGACTTTCCTCCCACCCGCCATGTTTATTTAGTAGTGAAAATGCCAGGGGGTATCTCTGCACCCGGATTACCTGTGCAACTCCCCTTCCTTCAGAGGCAGCCTCCTTCCTGCCTTTGCTCTGAATATTCAACACCAACCTGCCTATTAGGGACCCATGAAACCTGGGTCTTGCCCTATTCCCACACGTAAGCACATGAGCCTATATAATGGATCCAGGCCCTAAGCATTTTGATCAGTTGAATCTCCCTTTAAAATAATCAAAAAGATTGCTCTCTAGTGAATTCTTCTGGGGAGGAAGGGACACAGCTGTTTCAGAGCAGAAAGTAGTCATTGAGATCACGTGATGTGAGGTTCCAGAGGCTCTGCAACCTGGGCAAGGTCACGCAGCCACGCTGGGAGAGGATGGAGATCAGTTTCAGCCTCTGACCCCCCCTCCAGCTGCATGGCCATCGGGGTGCAAAGGTAGGTCCTGGACTGAGGTCTCTGCTGTCTGTACTGCCCCACTGTCTTAGACCTCTGGCTGCCTGTCTGCTGTGTGCAGACTTCTCCCTGCATCAGCCCAGATGAACTTCCCGTCTCCAGAGTGGTAAACTCCTAATAAAAAGAGGCTCTCAGCAGTGATGGGGATCGAGGTGTTTGCCCTGAGCCACTTTATGCCACCTTTGATGATTGCCCTGTCCAGTGCTGTCTTATTCCAGAAGGGGATTATGTGTTCTCCCCAGAAAGGCATGGGGAAAGTGGGCTATCTAGTCCCACCCACCTGCATCAGAGGGTATTTTAATAAGATGCAGGTCTGGAGTGGCCCCACCTCCAGCGCATGGACACTTCTCGGTGGTTTTCTTTCATCAAGGAGGGATGTTCTGTGCTGGCCCAGGGCTGGCTGCCTGCTTTGTTGGGGGCCAGAGCCACAGAAGTGGTTCCTGTCCCTGACAGGGGCAGCGGGGGCAGGACCAGCGGCTGAGGGGCCTCCCCCCAGGGTCTTGGGCCTCAGCTGCCAGGACAGGCAGCCTGATGGGGAAGAGCACCTCAGCAGAGCACCTCAGGAGCTCTCCCGCTTGTGCTCGCGACTCCCAGACAGGCAGCTGCTGGTCGCCTCCTCCCTTCCCCACCGACCACCACCCCCTCCCCACGTGTCTGACGCAGAACGCTCAGCAAGTCAGAAGCTCAGCCTCATCAGACACTTCAAAGGCTTTCGCACCGAGGGGCTGGGGCGTCCTGCAAAGCCCTCACAGCACTGGGGGGTCGGCTTCAAAGATGGAGTGTAACTGGGGGCCGCCCCCTTCGGAGAACCTTATCACTTTGGGGGTGATTCCCCTCAGGAAGGGCCTTCTCATCACAGAGGGGAGGGACGTCCCCTTTGAAGTGAAGGCCTGTTTTCTCCCTCCTCAGCCCACCCCCTCTGGGTTCTTGTCATCTTGGTTCCAGAAGATGCGAGTAAGGTGAGGCGGCTGCGGGAGAGGGGGAGCGAGGCGTACGGGGAGCGAGGCGCACGGAGGTTCCCAAGTCCTAATGTTTGCGCCTGGGCCGGTGGCCTCTCTGAACACTGGTTTTGAGTGAGTGTCTGGCTGCCGAGAGGCGCAGCCCGGGGACCAGCTTGCCCTGAGGACTCTTGAGAGGCCCGGGGGGCACCAGGTTCCCTGTCCCCACAGGCGATTGAACAGGTCTGGTCTCGCCACGGAGTCCTGCCCAGTCACGTGACAATCAAAATGCCCCCCCCCCCAGTACTGATCGCCCCCTGGGGGGGTACCTCCTCTGACTGACAAGTACTGCTGGCCTCTGAGGGATTTTCCCCTCAATTGGGGGTTACACTCTGAGACATCCTGGCCAGAGCTGGGAGCTGAACGGCGTCTCCCTCTGTGTCTGGGGTGCAGTGACCCCCCACACTACAGCACAGGTAGCTCTCCCTGACTCCCTTCTCCTCAGGTCCTGCTCCCCACACACCACCCCGCACACGTGCAGCCACTCACACTGATATGGCCTCATTCATGTGCACGCCCACAATCACCGGCGGACACACTAACACGTGTACACACATTCACACAGGTTCATCGGTTTACTCACATACCCATGTATACTAACATTCACACTCACGCACAGGCATGCTTCCTGACACATTCCCACACTCACGCACGCTCATATACATACTCACACACCTTTAGACACACTTATGCAGAAATTGCCTCACGTACACTCCCATACAGACACACTCGTGCACACTTCACTCGAATTTACAGTCCCATTCACCTACACTTCCACACTCAGGCACACACAGACTAACACATGTACACTCACTAACCTATTCACTCACACACTCATACACCTATTCACACATTCATGGACAGACACACTTCCTGACACACACACGCTTACAAATTCATACACTTGAGCATGCTAACACCATATAAACATCAACATCGTATACACACGAATGTACAGACACCTAGACACACACACTCACACACACAGGCCCCCGAATCCCTAGGTTTCCACACAGGCTCCTATGAAAAAATGCCCTTCCCGTCTCGGGGGGACTGGCTTCCTGTGAGGGCTCTAGGAAGGGGTTTCTAATGCCCCCAGTCTCAGCCTTGTTCTTGGGAATGGAGGAGGCAGTGAGGCTGTGTACCCCGTCAGCAGCAGATGGGGGGGGACTCCTGCTGGGAGAGCTGCTTGACCTGTAGTGGCTTAGCTAGTTCTGCACCCCAAAACTAGTTTTTTTATCTAGTCTCTTACCTGCACATCACTCAAAAACTAACTCATACTTCTGTATGTAGAAAATTTAGAAATTACAGAAAAGGTAAAGAAAAATCACACAAATCACTTAACATCTCACCGCTCATTCAGAAACAATAGTTGTTAACGTGTATGTGCCCTTCCTAATCATTTTTCTAATTACTTGTTGTCTTGGTGTGTTTTTCGTGTGAGCTTGGCTAGGCTATATGTATTATTAATCATGCCTTTATGTTTCTTTTGTTCTGAGGTTTTAACATCTCAAGATCTTGCTGACCTTCAAGGGCTACCTTTGACCATGTTAAATAATTTTTTGGACAGAGCAAAAGACTCACTCGAGACCCTGGGTTTCATGCACCAACCAGCCAACCTCCACTACCCACACCCACACACCAACAGCAGGAGGTGATTGTGTGATATTGACCCTTGTAGGCTTCTGTCACATCTCCTTACCTCTCTAGCCATAAGGGTGAGAAGTCATAATTGGGGACACCCACCACCTCACAACCCCCTTACTCCAGTGAACTGAAAAAGAGGAAAAGACCCCAAAATCCTTCTTGGATATGTTGGCAATACCCCACCCCAAGGGGAGTGGAACTGTGCAGGCAGCTCCCTGGTTAGTAAAGCCTCGATTTTGTTTCCCTTTTCTAACATCTGGCCATTACCACAATGTCTTAATTAGAGTAATTAATACCTTCATATCAAGTAGAACAAGGACTTTCACCTTATTATTCTTTTTCAAGATTGTCTTGGGGGTTCATGGCTAGTTGTTTTCTATATAAATTTTTTTTTTTTAAGAAGAGATTTGAACTTTTTTTTTTAATTTTTTTTTAAGATTTTATTTTATTTATACATACAAGCTGGGATACAGGCCAGAGGCGTGGGGCAGCGAGAGGGTTCACCAGAGACAGAGTGGGGTGCGGAACAGGCAGATCAGAAGTACACTGCTGAGGGGAGCAGCGGGTGAGGCAGGAGAGGTCTGCCGCACCATGTGGGATTCTCCCCGGCCGGGCGTCAAACTCGTGTCGCTGCTGCCCACAGCTCCACAGCGCAGCACTCAACCGCTGCGCCACCAGGGAGGTCCTGTTTTCTATATAAATTTTAGAGTCCTCTTGTCAATATACACACATAGGTTACCTACTGAGATTTCAATCTGTATTGTATTGAATCTAGAGATCAATTTGGGGAGAACTGACATCTTTATACTATTGAATTTTTTAATATATGGATACATTTCTCCATATATTAAGCATTTTTCAATTTACTTCAATAATCTTTTGTAGTTTTCTGATAGAGATCTTGAATACCTTTACTAATTTCAGTGCTACCTAAATATTTAAAGGTTTTATTATTGTAAGTGTAATTTTTTAACTTTTTTCTAATTTTTGGTTCCTATATAGAAATATAATAGATTTTTATCTTGAGTTTATATATTCAAATAATTTTCCTATTTCAGTTTATCATAATTTTTTAGTTGTTCTACATACACAATTATGTTGTATATAAATCCTTCTATTGTTATTTCTTTTTCTTGCCTTATGACACTGGTTAGGTCTTCTAGTATAATGCTGAAAACAAGTGTTGTTTGTGGGTACTCATGTCTTTGTTTTTTAACTTCATGGGGGTGGTTTTAACATTTCAACTTTAAATATGATATTTGAGTAAGTTATAGGTATTGTTTTGCCTTGATTTTTGTAGCTACCCTTTATGAGATTAAGAATGTTCTTGTCACTAGTTTATGAAGATTTCCATTTTTTTTACTTAAATGTTTGCAAAATTTGGGGCCTCCCTGGTGGCGCAGCAGTTAAGTGCTGCGCTGTGGAGCTGTCGGCAGCGGCGACGCGAGTTCGATGCCCGGCCGGGGAGAATCCCACATGGAGCGGCAGACCTCTCCTGCCTCGCCCGCTGCTCCCCTCAGTAGTGTATTTCTGATCTGCCTGTTCTGCTCCCCACTCTGTCTCTGGTGAAGCCTCTTGCCACCCCACACCTCTGGACTGTACCCCAGCTTCTATGTATAAATAAATAAATCTTAAAAAAAAAATGTTTGCAAAATTTTATCAAATGCATTTTCTGATGCTATTGAGTCAATATTAATTTTTTCTCACTATGCTGTATTGTGAACTTCAGTGATTGATTTCCTAATGTTAAACCATATGCTACCGAAAAAAAAAAAAAACTTGGTTGTGATATACTACCCTTTTTTAAATTAGGGCTTTTGACTTCTCAATCTTGTTTTTAGAATTTGTATCATTTTTCATTAGATACACTGACTTATAATTTTACTTTCCCATAAAGACCTTGCAAGTTTGGATGCCAAGGTTATGTTATCCTCATAATTGAGCTAAAAAGTATTTTATCTTTCCTATTTACTGAAGGGGTTTATATAAAATTGGCATTATTTCTTTTTTATATCTTTGAAACAATTTTCTAATGAAACCATCTAGACCTGGGGTTTTCATTGTGGGAAACTTTTATTTATATATATATATATATATATATATATATATATATATATATATATATATATATATAATTATTATTAATAATAATATCTTTTAATTATAGTGTATTCCCCGTAGGTTACCCACCACTGACTCACCCACGAACCATCACCATAGTCCCTTGTGCTCTTTTCTCCCCCGTTTTGAGCCCTTATCCTCCCCCTCCCTCTCTGAATGTCTCTGTCTTATTTGAGTTAAAACTTGATTTAAGACTATTCACATTTCTCAATTCTTCTAGTGTCAGTTTTGGTAAGTGATTTTTTTTCTATAATTTTGCCCATCACATTTAAATATATTGGCAAACATTCTTTATAATATTTTTCTTTTGTTATCATTTTAATGCCTTTAGGTTTTGTAGTGGTATCCTCTTTTAAATTTAATTCCTGATACTCAGTATTTGTGCCCTTTCTTTTTGATTAATCATACAAAGGAATTACCTATTTTGTTTGCATTTTAAAGGCTGACATTTGGCTTTATTGAATCTGCTTAATTTCTTCTCTGAACTTTATTTCTTATTACCTTTATTTGGGAGGGACTTAATATATACTGTTCATTGTTTCTAATTTCTTAGTTTGGTACTTAGAGCACTGATTTTTAGGCTTTCTTTTTTCCCCTCACATATGAAATTAAGTCTGCTTAGCTCCCTCTAAGCATAACTTTAACTGCATCTCACTAATTTTATATTTTATTATCATTCAGTTAAAAACACTGTCTTATTTTCATTATGATCTATTATTTTATGTATGGGTTATTGAGAAGTAATTTATTAAAAATCTGGCAAAGTAGGACATCTTGTATTTGTCCTGTAAATTTTGAAACATTCCTTCCCATAACTTTTTCAAACAGTGTTTCTGATTTATTCTCCTTTTGGGACTCCAGTTGGGTGTGTCTTTACATCTCATGACTTCATTATTTCTGTCTTCTACACTATTTTCTACCCTTTTCATTCTCTTTCCCTTTCTTCTTCAGTCTGGTTATTTTTTTCTATCCTATATCTAATTTCACTAATACTCCCTTTGGTTTAGTCTATTTTTAAAAATCTATCCACTGATTTCTTTTCTCTAGATTTTCTTTTCAATTACTTTTCAAGTATGCTAGATTTTCTCTTTAAAACCACTTTTAAAAAATTCTGTCCTCTTTTAAAAATTCATTTAATTTTTTGTATTATATAAATCTGTCATTTCTTCTTCATGAACATAGTAGCCAAAGTGACTTTAAAATCGATGTCTAAGAATTTCAATATCTGCAGTTCCTGTGGATCTTTTTCTATTGTCTATATTCCTCTAGCTCTATTCATCTTTTTTCATCTCCACTGCTGTTTGGTTGTTACTGTTGTAAGCTAGACTTTGTATTTAAAAAATAATTTGGGGCCTAGGGTGGTGGTTATTTTCTTCCAGAGAGAATTTTCATTTGCTTCTACAAGGTACCTGGAGACATTAATAATATAGCATCACCTAATCCAATTTCCATTAAGGTGACTCAAAGTTTTTTTTTTGCCATAGACCTTTTCTCTCTGAGTAGTTTTATTACCAGGTAGCACTTAGTCTTGGCAGGTGCTGGATGACAAAATTTTCCTATTATCTCCGTGAGTCTGTCAAGAGAACTGTCCAGCTTTTCAGCTAGTTTTTCAGTGTCTTCTAGAATTGGCAAATGATCCCTAAAGGAAAAGCAGCCTTAAAATCCAGGTTTTTCCTAGGTCATTTTATTCTAAATATTAATCTAATAATTCTTCACTACCTTCTTCAAAAATCTACTGTCTTTGTGTGATTTTAAGGATAATTTGTCCAGTCTTTCTCATTTTACATAGTTGGAAAGAGGTGTCCGAGTTACATCTTTCTCCATTTCAGAAAGTAGAGATCCACTTGTCATTGCTAAATCACCATATACGTAATGTTATAAGAATTGCTCCCACCTTTTAGGTCTATTTTGCTATACTCCCTCGTGATATGTTTCCTATTATTGGGTTGATAGGTAGATTCAGAAATGCAGTCTTTTGAACAGATCTCTGACCTGCTTACTGAACACGAGTTCTTTTTCTGTCTCCATCACTGACTAGTTCAAGCCACAACAGCCCTAGGACCATACCATTTCAACTCTGCCATTAGTCCCTCTGCCTCCTTTCCCCAGAGGGAAAGCTCAGTGATGCCTGTGATAAGCCTAAAATCACTGGCAGAGGAATACTGTGTCTGGTATAACTTATAACACAAGTTCGCATTCTCCCCCTTCCAAGGTTTTCTCTGGATTGAGGGCAGTACATTTTGACACTTCTCCATTCTGCTTAGGCAGAGAGGGAGGAGGGTTGAGATGCCTGCTCAGAAGCCTATCTCATTAAAACTGGGCGGGGGGGGGGGATAGAATTTCAAAACATTTGCCCAGTCTTCACGTTGCTAAGTTGGACATGAAGAATGTGAGACTCTGTGATGGTAATGGTCCAAGTGTCATTTCTTATGCCTCGATGGGTAAGTGGACATGATCTACAAGGATAAGCAAAAATAAAAGGGGGAACAGAAGCTGCTTGACCTGTCACTCTCTATGAGGGACCAAGAAACTCAGATCAACTATGTTGTTATTAGAAAATAGTGATCATCCTGAATATGAAATTAGGCTCTGCTATCTCCAAGAGTTGTATTATATGCTTGGAAGGTACATGCGTCCTGCTCAAGATTTCTCTTGAATCTTGAAGCATTCAGAAAGAATAAGGGAGCATGTCTTCCCTGATGCTATAGGACTTTCAAAGGCACTGGTTGTGCCAGTGCCCACCCTAAATTGCCCTTGATGATACTACAGATTGAGTAACTCGATGGTTGGGCTCTATTGCAGGGATTATTGTGACCCCTAATCTTCACTGGTGGGAGATGAAACAGTTCCCAGATGAGGCAAATATTTTGGGTAGGAAGAACTATTTGTCCCAAAGAGAGAAGTTAAAGAAGTAATCCTGTCTTAAGAAAGGAGGAGAAGGAGAAACTCAAGGCAAGAAAGCACAGCTTGAAAGAGTTTATCATCTTTTCTTTTCCCTCCATCTACTTATGTTCTGGAAACATTCATACTTTATATTCAATTTGAAATACTTTTTTCTGACAGTAATTTTTGCCTGTTTTTCTCCATGGCTTCCATGCCTACTGCACAAATGGCAGCCTCCTGTTGGTGAGCGAAGATTTCAGCAGGAATCAGTGTGGTCAAGAGCGTGGGGTCTTCCTAACATCTTTACTCCTCTGAGGCCAGCAGAACAACAGCAGCACTGATTCCAGGGAAAACTAGTGTTGCAGATGACAACCAGTGGAAAAACTGGCAAACTCCAACCTCCTTCCACCCCCGCTCCCCACCGAAGCATGTTCAAGAAAGATGCTCTTTGGAGAAGGGAAGTTGATGTTTGCGTTACCCTAATGGTTACTCAGAAATACCCACATCTATCAAACCCTCATATTTGGACTGGGTAGAGAGGAGAAAATCTGACAGGGTCAGGATTAGAAGGAGATCGTTAAGGTGAGCTTGTGAGTGTGTGGTCCAGCCTGCTTTTATTTTGCTATTTTTTTCATCATGGACTTTTGTTATTCACCTTGCACTAAAATATTATTTATCTCAATCACTGAGTCTTAATGTCAGCTCTAGAGGAATGCCTTATTTATGTTACCCTAGACTTGCAATACACACACACACACACACACACACACACACACACACACACACCCCTCGTAGCCTCTGCTCCACCTCTACAAATTTTGAGTACCAACTCTGCCTATAATGCCATTTTTTCTTTTACTTTCCTCTGCCTATCTAAACCTCAACTTATCTTTCAAAACTTCAAGTTAGATTTAGTCACCTCCCTAGAAAGAAATAATCACGGCTTCCCCACGTGAGTCCCTCCCTGCCCCTGCCCATGCCTCGCTCATTGTATTCATCATGCTGGACTTCAGTTTTCAGTTCCCTTTCTTGAGAGTGAGTGGTCTTTGTGGGCTGCCAGCCTGTCCTCTTTCTATCTCTCTCTGTCCAGCAGTGTGCATAGTAGGTGCTCAAGAAAACATGCATTCAATGCTGAATGAAGACAGGGCATTGTTGCCATTTTACAAAAAACAGATTAAGCTCAGAGGGCTGGGAAGCCTTGTTCCAGGTCACACTGGGTCAGCCGGGCTCAAGGCCAGGCTGTCCAATGCCCCAGGCCAGGGCACGACACAGAATAAGCAGCTCCCCTGAGAGCCCATGGAGAACTGGTGCCCCCACCCACTGCAGCTCCTGGGGACCCGTCTCCCACTGTCCTCCCTGCCAGGAGGCTGACTCCTGTGGACCCCGACTGGACTTGCCCACCAACCACCAGTGATGGCTGAGGCCGGTTTGCTGAGGAAAGTGGCAGCCCTCACACCCAGAGCAGAGAGCTGGGTTTGGCCTCCAACTCTGGGAATGAAAACTCAATGGGCCCGAGGTGTTGCCCTCAGAGGGAAGATTTTGCAGCATGAAATGGTCTAACTTCACAGGACATTTTTCTGGAAAGCCTCAGGTCCGGAAACAGAGCCACTTAGGCAGTCAGAAAGAAGGCTTTTGTGAGGTGCTTTCTTTTTTTCTTTCTTTCTTTTTTTTTTTTTTTGCTTTTCTTTTCTTTTTTAACCTTCTGCTTCTAACTCTGCCAGTCTGTGTCTCTCTCGCCCCTGGAGCTGTACTCTTCAATACTGGTCATTCTCAGAGTCGGTTCTGCCCTCTCCGCTTGTGACTGGGGGGGAGCGGAGCCGCCTCCCTCTAATGAGGGCTCCTCCAGGCCCCACTGCCCTCATTTCTGATACCTGGGGAGAGGATGTACAGGCAAGGGGCAATTGGATCAGAAAGGCCCCACTGAACAGACATCATAGCCAAGCTCAAAGAGTGCAGGAAGTAGAACAAAGAACAAAAACATTTACAGAAGTGTTACAGTGTAAGGGGAAAAAGTACTAGCAAGTCTACCAAGGTCAATGGTGAGGGAAAAAAATTTTTTTTTGAAAGGAATCGCTGAGAGAAAAAAAAAAGAGAAACCTCAAAAGGGGGCTACGGACTCAGAGTAGGGCCTGCTGGTTGGCTCCTGGAACATTTTCCTTGCTATCTTCCCAGGAAACGCTATTTCTCCAAGACTTCAATGCGTTGGAAAAGTTTATGCAACTGGTTAGGAGGAGGGCTAGAAGTTGTGACTCACCCTCGTCAGCTCTGTGTGTGTTTGCTTTCAACACGGGTTTCCTGTGGGACCACATAAACGGAACCTTTTGGTTCTTTGGCATGTGCTGGGGTGGGGTGGGGTGGGGTGCCTGGCCAAAGTGTTTCAAGGGAGTGTAGGTGCTGGCCTCGTGGCTACTAAGAAGGGAACAAATGGACTTCATCTGCTCAAGGGCTGGTGCCTGATGAGGAAGAATAACAGGGAGCAGAGAAGACAATAATGCTAAGTCCTATGACTTTGGGCAAGTCTCTTAAGCATTCTGAGCCTCAGTGTTTATCCCTGTCAAATGGGCAAATTTAATCTCCTGTACGGGATTATTCTGAGGACGGTCATGCTCAGTCTACGTGCTGAATGTTCTCCCCAACTAGGTGTCACTCTTTTTTTTTTTTTTCACTGTAAAAATTTGTCACTGGTAATGGGAATGTTAAAATAGGATTTCCCAAATCTTGGGTTTCTAAGCTAATGGAATGGACTCTTCTAAAGTCTTCAGCCCAGATTTTTCACTGGACTGGCAGCCTTAGGTCCTGGGAGTGCTGCTAAATTGTACTTTCTCATTTGGGGGACTACCAGTGGCAAATATTTTAATCTGACTTCCTCTTGCAAGCCAGCAAGCTTCTGGGTTGTTTCTCTGCCCTTTGATGCATACTTTAAATAATGCTGTTTCTTTGAACATGTTCCTCATAAAAATCCTTGCAGAGCAGGGTGACCACGTGCATCAGCATTTAGCAGGGAAGAAGGACGCCACTCCTGGGCACCTACCATGCCCCAGGCCTGTGCCTTCTTTCATAAGCTCTCAGTCAGTTTGGGATTTAACCTTGCAGTGACCTGCAACCTCCGACCTCTGATCTCCACACCTGGCCCCTCCCCCACAGGGTTCTTTTATCCAGGGTGTTTCTTTCATTCAAACACTGCACATTAGCAAACTCATTTACCTTTGATTGTTGGTCCTCCTTCCCCCCACCCCCCACTCACTTCCCTGAGGACAGGCTATTGTTTTAAGATAGTTTTGACTTTAGAATAGTTTTACAAAGGGAGTACAGAGTTTCTGTGCATTCCCACCCAGTTACTAGGTGTCTCCTGCTGGTAACTTCTCCTTCCATTTTTTGCCCCCCCCACCTCCCCTTCCCCACCCCCACCCTGTGGCAATCTGGAGATCTTTCAAAAGCAATGTCACTCTTCATCTTTTTGGAGTGATGCAGCCTGAGTAGAGGACAGGATTTTGGAGGACAGCATCCAATGAATGTGGATTAAATCTGGCCTCCATCTCCTTGGACTGTGTGATCTTAGGCAAGTTGATTTAGCCTCTCTGTGCCTCAGTTTCCCTCACTGTAAGATGTCGATAATAACAGCATCTGCCTCCCAAAATTGTCGTGAATATGAAAAATGTTATCTGTGATCCAAAGACTCTGCCTTTCCCTACCTGGCACCCTTGGGCACCCACCATATACCTCGTCCAGAGAGAAATTTCGTGACTCTCTCAGGTCTAAAGAAAGCTTTTGTGCCCTCACTATTAGGTGCCAGGAAAGAAGACATACTTTGACACAGGAACAAAATATTGAAGAGAACATGTTTGGTCTAATGAACTACAAAGGTTATAATCCTCTGTGGCTGTGGATATTATCCTGCCCTTTGGGATTATTTCAACGCCTGCCTGTTTACAGAGCTCCGGACACTGAAGAAGCTGCAGAAATACCAGGTCTTGTACAGCTATGCCATACTGATTTTTGGTTATTGTTGCAAATCATTGCTAGGTGATATTATGGTTACTAAAATACAACTCACTTAAAAAATATCAAGTGTAGAATTTTTGGTATAGTGGCCTCTTAATTAATAGCAGTTATTACCATGTTTTTTTACTAAGTGGCAGGAAGATTAACTAGATTCACTTCTCAGAGTCCTGTGGCGTCCCAGATGCCCGATTCTGACTCAGCCTGCAATTTCTACCCAAATAATCAACTTTTAAAAATTCTCAATAGTTCAAAGAGGTTCTTGTGGAGTTTTTAAGAACTTTCTAGGTGGAAAGTTCTATCTTTGCCAATACTGTTCTCTTTCAAACTTTCCCCCCTTTCATTTTTTTCATCTTATTTTTATCAAGGAGATCGATGAACCTATGATCGAGACCATCTCTATATCATTTCTGACTTTTAAAGGGAAGCTTGTTTTGTTTCTACTTACATATGAACTTTTTGAGGTTATTGGATGAGAGAGTTCCTTTATATTACTAGTTTGTTAAAGTGTTTATTGAATGTTTTATTTTGCATATATGAGATGATTACATGGTTGTTCTATTTTATTCTGTTACTATGTTGAATCACTTAGATTTTCTAGTGTTAATTAGAAACACACTCCTAAGAGCTCTTTATGCCAAGTAAGGCATACAGCTTAGACTTTATTATTACTTTTGAATGCATTGCTGGATTTGACTTGCTAGTATTTTTTTTAACCTATCCATCACAGTTCTTTTTTTTTTTTTATAATCAAACTCTTCCCCGAAACTCCCTGAGGGGTAATTGATATGAAACAAATTGCACGTATTTAAAATGTACACTCTGCTATGTCTTGCCATATACACATACCCCTGTGAAGTCATTGCTATAATCAAGATAATGAATGTATTCGTCACCTCCAAAGATTTTCTCATATCCCTTCATATTTCATCCTCTTTTCACAGATAATTGCTATTCTGCTTCCTGTCCTTATAGATTAGATACATGAAATCAGACAGTTCTTTTTTTCATCTCTGATTCTTTCACTCAGCGCCTGTATTTTGATGCCCATGCATGTGGTAGCATGTGTCAGCAGTCATTTCCCTTTTGTCACTGACTGCTTAGATCACAGCCAGGGGACACTGCGTTGTTCTCAACCGTGGACTATTACAAGTAAGGCTGCTAGAGACATCCTCGAAGACATATTTGTGAGGGCCTAAGGATTAAGTCTCAGCGCTATCACCGCAGCAACCTGAGTTCGACATCGCCCCACAGGTGACCCACATGGTGCAGCAGACCTTTCCTGTCTCGCCCACTGCTCCCCTCAGCAGTGTATTTCAGTAGATCCGCCTGTTCTGCTCCCCCACGCTGTCTCTGGTGGACCCTCTCACTCCTGAACCTCTGGTCTACACTCCAATTCTTCTACGCAAAAAAAAAAAAAAAAAAAAAAAAAAAATTTAAAAAGAAAATGTCTTTGTGGGACATGTCATTTCTCTTTGTTAAATATCTAGTAGTGAAACGCCCAGATCATATGATAGGTATGTTTAATTTTTCAAGAACCCAGACTATTTTCCAAGGAATACCTTGACAAACAGTTGTAACATATTTTGCGTTTCCGACAGTGTTAGAGAATTCCAGTTCCTCCACATACTTTTTTTTCCCTCCACATACTTGCTAAGACTTCCTATGATCAATCTTTTCACATTTTAGCCATTTCGATAAATTAATTGCTAAATAAACCACTAAATAAATTGATAAAATGGATAATTGTATCTCACGCTGGTTTTGTTTTGTGTTTCCCTATTATCTATGGTGTGAAGGATCTGCTATTTACCATCTACCTTCATTGGTAAAATGTCTCTTCAAATATTTTGTCCATCTTTTAATTGAGTTGTTTTCCTATTACCGCATTTTGAGAGTTATTTATATATTCTGAACTTAAGTCTTTTATCAGATAAGTGCTTTATAAATATTTTCCCCACTGTGGCTTGTCTTTTTATTCTCTTACCAGTGTTTTTGAAGAGCATACGTTTTCAATTTTGATGAAGTCCAATTTAACAGTTTGTTCTTTTATGAATTGTGCTTTTGGTGTCATTTCTAAGAAATGCTTGTCTGACCTGAAGTCATGGAAATTGTGTCCTATATTTTCTTTTAGCAGTTTATAGTTTTTGGTTTTACATTTAACTCACTGATCTAGTTTGAATTCATTTTTGTAATATGCTTAAGTTATGGAGCAAAATCCATTTTTTGGTCTATTGATGCCCAATTCTCTGCTACTTTTGGGGGAAGACTGCTTTTCTCCATTCAGCTTCCTTATGCAGTTATGGAAGCCAAGCTGTTCCATGGTCTTCCATCCACAAGATGGAAAAGTCGGGAATGTAATTCAGAGTCTGAAGGTCTATGAATTGGGAGGAAGCAGTAGGGAAGGGAGTGTATGATTTGATCTAAGTCTAAAAAACCTGAGCACCAGTGCCCCCTAGGCAGAAGAAAATGAATGTTCCAGATCAAAGAGAAAAAGAACTTGCCCTTCCTCCACCTTCTTGCTCTGCTCAGCCCTCAATGAATCAGATGAGGCACACCCACATTTGTGAGGGAGATCTTCCTTACCCAGTCTACAGATTCATGTGCTAGTCTCTCCCAGAAACCCTCACATACACAAGCAGAAGTGATCTTCTACCCACTGTCTGGGTGTCCATTAGCCCAGTCAAGTCGATACATAAAATTAACCATCACGAGCTGTACTGGGAGGAAGGGACACTTGAGTGCGGAGTAAAACAATAAATTTCTGTGCAAGCAGGGAAGTGGCAAGACCAGTTGTCCCCAAGTGGTCATCTGGACCACCTGCTTGTAGTTCTACATGGCATTGAGAATGTGCGAGGATGTCAGAGCAACCTGGACGACCCAGGACAAGCTTCTCTGAACACCAAGAAAAAATGAGCAGAACCAAGGTATTGGGGTGGGGTGGACATCATTTCTCTCTAGACAAAGAGCTTCCCCTTCCTAGGGTTATTCTCTCACTCACCTATAGTGCAGGGGGTGTAGGAGCCATACTGGACTCTCCACCAGGCAATGTGCACTCAAGAGGAATAAGAGGATCTCAACAGAAGCATCCCTTCATTCCCGCTCTCCAACAAGGCCTTCACCCCACTCCTGCAGTGTTAGAGGAAACACAAAATTTTGACATCCAGAAAGCTAGTTATGAGGCTGATGGTGAATGCTGAAATGTCCTCAAAAACTCCAATAAGCTTTGCTGCTTTCAAAATGTGACATATTTGCACACCATGTTCACAGCAACACTGTTCACAAGAACTAGAAAGTAGAAGCAATCCAAGTGCCCATCAACAGATGGATGAATAGACAAAATGTGGTACGTCCATGTGATGGAATATTATTCAGCCTTAAAAAGGAAGGAGATGCTACAGTGAACTTTAATAGCACTATGCTAAGTGACAAGTCAGATGCCAAAGCCCAAATACAGTATGATTCCATTTACATGAGGTCTCTTGAGCAAATTCATAGACAGAGAAAGTCAAATGATGGGTGCCAGGACTGGAGGAGGGAGAATGGGGATATAGTCTTTAAAGCAGACAGACTTCCAGGTGGGGAAGATGAAAAAGTTCTGGAGCTGGATAGTAGAGATGACGGCACACCACATCAGTGTACTTTGTGCTACTGAATCGTACACTCAAATTGGTTAAGATGGTAAATATTATGCCATGTGTATTTTACCAGGATTTTTTAAATTAATATGAAAAAAGGAAATGTAGCATGATAATTCTACTCTGGATAATGGAGAATTGAACTATTAGTGGAAAATCGTTCAAGCAGAGCTGAGGCGGGCAGTAACATGGGCAGGTGATCAGCATGTGCAAAGGTGGGGTGTTGGTGTCTGTGTGGGCGGGCGGGGGGTGCATCGTGAGTTGTGTGCAGCCAGCTACAGGCAGTTGGAGTGGGATTTCCAGAACCCCAAGGCAGAACTGTGATGTCTGGTGAGGAAGTGGGTGTTGCAGAGAAGCAGTGGTTGACTCCTGGCCCTTTCCCTTTTCCAGCTGTGCTGTTCTAAGGCTCTAACTGTGACAGCCTGCGGTGGGCTGAGGATGTCACAGAAACTCGGTCACTCTTCCCAGAGTCGGTCCTTCCCATTCCCACCCCAGGATCAAAGCCAGCCTCCCCTTCACAGGAACTCTGTGTTTATTTCCTCGATTTCCTGGCGACCTACTTTCTCATCCCTGCCTTTTATTCCTGCTCTCCCAGCTCTGCCTCCATCCCACTCCCGCTGCGTTGGAAGGAAAGGACACTGACCTCCCAGCCCAGATGGTGGCCTTTGGGCCACTCCTGGCCCCTCATGCTGGTGGGAGCCAGGCCAGGCCTGTTCTCCCCATCTAGCCCTGCCCAGTGCCAGCAAGAGATTTCAGCCTCCATGGCTAGGACCTCTCCCCAAACTGGAGGAGTCAGCCCCAAGTCCAGTGTTCCCTTTTGAAAAAAAAAATCTCATTTGTTTCTAATCATAAGCAAAGCACACATTCAATGTAAAAGTTTAGATAATGCAGAGCGTTAAAAAATAGAATTAAAAATTACTCATACTGCCCCGCCCAAAAAAGAGAACTATTACTTAGCATTTTGCGAATATTTTTATTTCTCAATCTGTCTACATGGGAATCTGTTAATATTTATGTTAATACAGTCTTGTGTTGCTTAACAGTGTTTTGACCAACAGTGTAGCACACCTAGACTTGCATAATGACATTCTATGATGTTTGCACAAGATGAAATTGCCTAACTCATTTCTCAGAAGGAATCTCTCCCGTTCAGCTCACATGACGTACATACCCCTGTGTAACACTTATTAATAAGTAATAGCAAGTATTACTCAATGTATTTGTTCAAGTATGTGTGCTGTTTGTAAGCTGTTTTTCTTCTGCAGTTAACAGTCTATTATAAACCTCTCCTGGCCTGAATTACTCTTCTACAACATGCTTTTAAATGACTGTGTAATATTCCATTCCATGGGCTTTCCATTGTTCTGGACTTCTTAAACTGGACTCCACAGGCCCCTGAGGACTCACAGGGAGACAAAAGTTCACCCTGGGTATTATTTCGTGGGGTGGGGAGGCATTCTTATCTCACAAGCTATGAGTAGAAATTATCGGGAGGAGGAATTAGGGCAGGACCTTGCGGACAAGGTAAAAAGCCTATGCAGAATGTGAAGGAACAGATTTCAGGCATCTAGAGTGACTTTTGAGGACTAAGGTTATCTTAGTACATCTTACCTGATGGGGTTTGTTGGGAAATGGATTTCTTCTGGTAGAGCTGACACTGTGTTATCACATCCTTCCACCTAAATCAGTTGGGATTGAGGCATTTTTGTGGTAGGACCTGGCCATCTTGTCTTTTTGATAGAAGGGAGTGGCAACAACCTCTGGGTGATATCCAGGCTTTATTGTATTTAGACATTCACTATTCACTCGCGCATTCATCCACCAAGCATTTATGGAGTATTACCAGTTGTCTATTGCTGAGCAGCAAATTTTCCCAAAATTTAGCTGTGTTATCACTTGTAATTTCTGTGTGTCAGGAGTTCAGGAGCAGTTTAGCTGGGTGGTCCTGGGGAAGGGTCTCTCATAAGGATGCCACCTGAAGATCAGCTGAGACTACAAGCCTGTGAGGGCTTGACTAGATCACAAGGCTCTGGGTCACCAGGCTCCAAGTAGCTCACTCGTTCACATGTTGACAGAAGCCTCTGTTCCTTGCTGCTTCAACCTCTCCACAGGCTGCTGGGTGTCCTTACAGCATGGCGGCTGGCTTCCCCAGGCACGAGTGAGCCAAGAGAGTACAAGGGGGAACCATAACATTTTATATGAACTAGCCTGGTTACACTTTCTGTCATTTCTGCAATGAGTCAGCCCTGTTTGGTGTGGCAGGAGTTGTACATGGGTGTGAACACCAGAAGGCAATAATAATTGGGGGCTATCTTGGAATCAGGCAGTCACAGAAAAAATGAGGTAGGACAAGTGCTAAAGATAGAAATTGAATATGGTTCTCATGCAGCCAGGGAAATGACTGTGGTGTGAATGTGCACAGTTACTATGAAACGCAACCGTGTTAAAGCTCACTTTAAAGAAGTTGCCAAAAGGGGGCCTCCCTGGTGGCGCAGCGGTTAAGCGCTGCGCTGTGGAGCTGTCGACAGCGGTGATGTGAGTTCGACGCCCAGCCAGGGAGATTCCCACATGGCAGGCAGATCTCTCCTGCCCC
Source organism: Scalopus aquaticus (assembly GCA_004024925.1). Classification (NCBI taxonomy): domain Eukaryota; kingdom Metazoa; phylum Chordata; class Mammalia; order Eulipotyphla; family Talpidae; genus Scalopus; species Scalopus aquaticus. The sequence goes on from PVIJ01010561.1 coordinate 43,842, forward strand.
GCCCGCTGCTCACCTCAGCAGTGTGTTTCTGACCATCTACCTGTGCTGCTCCCCTCTCTGTCTCTGGTGAACCCTCTCGCCGTCCCATGCCTCTGGCCTGTACCCCAGCTTGTATGCATAAATAAATAAATTTTAAAATAATAATAATAAAGAAGTTGCCAAAAGGGCAACCAGCCAAAAGGGACTGATCTTAGTCTAGAGTCACCCTCCACTGATGTGAGCTAGCTTCACTACACCACAGCCAACTTTCCCTGATGGGCAGAACCAAAGTCCAGGCCAATGGTCTATAGCAAGTCAGTCCTTAGTAGGTCTATTCGGTTGTATCAGGTCTGCTTTTGCTCTGTTGATATGAAGTTATAGGAATCAACAGAGGACCAGGAAGTGAGACTAGAGCTCAGGCCCCCGCCCCACCTAAAGGCTAGCTCACTTCTTGCTCTGGGAGGTAAACAATAATGCCTACAAGAGCAGCCTTGGATCTACAGGAGTGTAGGAAATGACTGTGGCCTCCAGGGATTCTCGTTCTCCTTTTGTAGCAATGAAATGTACATGTCTCCAGTCACTGAAAGACAGCTGATCCTTTAGGCTTCATGCTTTCAGTTAAGCTTTCCCGGTATCCCCAAGGACCTATAGAATCCAGGCTGAGCCTGTTCTGGGAAAGGAGCCACTTCTTGCATTCCAAAACTCAGAGTAGAGAAAGCTACTTTTAAGAACTTGTTGAAAAATCATAACTATCAAAGTGTGAGGCCGCTGAGCACCAGTGAGCCAGAGGTGGAAGGCAATGGAGAGAAAAGAGTTCTCCACCGGTATGCTAGGAGGGATCCCCTAGGTGCCACTTTCAGTCTGTAGCAGGAGATCCTAAGGCAGCAGATTAACAAGCTTCAAGACGCCAAGAGAAGGATTCTACCAGTGGCTCTTCATTGGTGGCATATGGGCGCTCCAGGGGCCATTGCCCCATCACCATTTCTGGCTACTAATAGAGGGAATCTGGAGGGGGATTTTTGGTCTGTGATGGCATCTCAGTATGGTACAAGCCTGTCCATACAGGAAGTCCTCATCTGCATCTCCCATTTAGCAGGCAGCTTAACCATGGTTCAGAGAGTTCAAAGGATGTGGCTGACCTAGGAATGAGCCCAGGCAGAGTCTGCACCGTGGAGGTTCAGGCACTAGCTGGTGGATGGGCTGTGGCGGCTGGTCCCTGACTTGTCCTGCCAGCTGGACTTCAGCGAAAAGGAAGGACCATGAAGCGGATTTGGGAATTGGGCTCCACAGGTAGTCTGAGAAGACTCCAGTTTCTTCCCTATTGGACCTTCTGATATCACAGAACCTATAGCTAGGATATCCGCAGTATAGAAAGAATAAGATGAAATGTGAATCTATGGGGAAAATAAATAAGAACCAGAATGGATGTGTGTAGACCTGTCTGTCCTGCTTTTAGGGAATCTGGATCTGGAGACCATGATAATCACTACCATGGCCATTTTTGAAGCTATGAAAATGGGAGTGATTCTGAGAATAAAGGTGACTTTGAAGTAAAGTGTTCTATGGAGGATCCAACATGAGCCTGACCTTTGTGGAGTCAGGTGACCTGTTTAACTCCCAGCTCTGTCATCTACCAGTGACATGATCCCAGACAAGTCACTTCCCCTATGGGAGTCAATTTCCTAATGTGAACGTAGCTTATCTGTGAGGGCCCTGCAGTAGGAATTCAAGGAGGTTATTCTAGAATGTGTGATTCAACTGGAGAGACACAGTCCATACCAAGAGGGGACCCAGCCTTTTCACAACCATTAATCCAAGTTCAACTTAACTTTTCATGCCCATATCTCCCTGCAGGACTGATGTGCCATCTTCAGCCAACAGACCATGCTTTATCCTTCTGAAACTCCAGCTTGTAACATCCTAAGACTTAGATTTCTCCTAAATCCTGCCCCCCTCCACCGCGGCCCACTGCTCAACAAGTTGCTTCAACAGCTCTTCCTTCTGCCCCGTCTGTCAGTACTGTGTGACTGTTTATTTTTAGAAGTGGCTAAGACGTTACAACCCTTCTCAACCCTGCCTGTACTCCCTCTCAGATGCCCTCACTGCCATCCTAGTAACCAGCCATCCATATAACAACCCAATTCTCTCTACCCTGACCCTGCCCATATTGATTGACCACCTTCTGCTTCCACATTTCTACAGGGGTGGAGTGGTGGGCTCATTTTCTTTCTGGGCAGCTCTTCTTCACACCACAGATGTGTCTGAGAGGTGTGTGAACTGTTTCTCCCTGTAGTTAACCTAGATGTATGAACAAGTCTTATGTCCCATCGACTTCACTATCCCCCAAATGTTGAATTCAGCTCTTACAAGGCTTTTCTCTCTTAGCAAAGTAGACCTAACATCTTCAGCCGTTCATCATTTGACTAGTTTCCAATCCTTTCACTAGCCCAACTGACATGCTCCAAATGTGCTCCAATTTCTCCATGTCCTTCTTTAAGTATTTCCCAGAACTGAAGGCAGCACTCCAGATGTAGCTGGCCTGAACACACAAGATTTACTTCTTTTGATGCACTCTAAGATTGCCTTTGCTTTTTTGGCAACTACATCACACCATCGCCTCATATTGATTTGCAAACAACTAAAACTCTACAGCCTTTTTTCCCTAGCATGCGCTCCTGGTAAACTAACTTTATTTGTACTGTTAATTGCTTTGGACCCAAGCACATCATCTTGCGTTTGTCTACACAGAGTTCCTTCTTGTGTGGTTCAGGTCCAGTCCTAGTCTGTTGAAACCTCAAGAATCCCAAGACCAGCAGTCCCTTTGGATTTGGGTCAACAGCCAATTGGAGCTGCATGCTTTCTAGAGCTTGATCCAAGTCACTGATAAAAATGTTGAATAGAACAGGACCAGTGACCCAGCCCTGTGCTACTAGAAATCTTTCTCGGAGTCAGAGGTCATACACTGATGGTCCAGTTGCCAAATGAAGCCTGCCAATGTATTTTGTTTGGCCTACACAGTGTTTTCTTTTTTTTCAGTTTTTAACTTTGAGCTGAGTCAATATCTGGATTTCTAGCTTCTCCTGAAAGATTGAAGATTTCTCAATATTGGATCTACAATCCAACATGGCAGCCAGTGTGGCCAGAGCAGCTGTGTGTGGTTGAATAGAATGAGGACCGCACATCCTGTCTGGAGAGAGAGAGAGAGAGAGCAAGAGAGACACCACAGTCATTATGCAAGACAAAGCCTCACTACTTGTCTCTGTCCCCACCACTGCCTATTTTCACACACCTTGTCCACTCCCACTCATTGATGAAAACTGCTCACTCCTGAAAGCATTGAGTCGGCAGCCCCCAGTCCCCATTTATCAGCTCCCTTTGCCAACCAGTCATAAATCCACCAAATTATATCATCTCCAAGGCCATATTGCCTTAACTGGATTTTATGAGAGATCTCGCCAAATGCTATACAAAACCCAGTTAACAGGATTCATTGCAACTCCTTGATTTACCAGATTAAGACAGTGGAAGATGAAATTGAGTTTAGTTTTGCCTGTCTTGATCTTGGAATCTTTCTAAGCCTTAACCGTCACTAGAGACGGTCCCCAACTTATAATGACTCAATTTAATGATTTTTCAACTTTACTATGTTGTAACAGTGACACGCGTTCAGTAGAAATCATACTTCAAATTTCTATTTCTGATTTTTCTCCAGGCTACTGATATGCAGAATGACGCATGGTGCTGGGCAGGGACAGCTCTCAGTCAGCCACTTTGGTGTTCTGAGCACATTGAAGGTAGGCTAGGCTAAGCCAAGATACTTTGTAGGTTCATTCTATCACATTTCTTCTGACTCATCAAGATGGAATCCCATCACATATCCCGTGTTTCTTAAAGTCTCTCGTCCCCAAACTTTAGTTTCTTTCTGGGACGCTTTGCACAAATGAGCACCCCCTCACCCAGAACATTCACGGGTGCTTCTCTGACACGTGTTTGTCCATCCTTGGGGTGATGAGAGCTTTTTCCTGCTCTGTTACCCACACAGTGGCTTGCATCTTAAGCCAAGTGGTCTTCCTAATCGCCATGGAATTTTCTCTACCAATTTAGCCTGTTGCCAAGCACTGCGCAAGCCACAAGCAACACAGTGTGGTAAGCAAGAAAGGTTTTTGGTTCAAAATCATTCTGTTAGATCTGCAGTGTCTATTTTTTTATCCTGTTGGTAAGCTGAGTCCAACAGCCTCCCCCAAGTTGCACCTGAAGTCACGAGCCAACAAGGACTGAGGCCAGGCCTTCTGATTAGCTCAACTTTGCACTGCAGTGACAGTGAATGAGATATGCCCAAGTTTGCTTTTATGCTTCCTGCTCTTCTGTGCACAGCTGCCCGAGTCTGCAGCCAGTCGCTGGAAAGAAACTAGAGTTTGGGGAAGAAAGACTTTAAGAAACATGGGAATCAAGCTCTTGTCCTTGACATTGTGTGAGTTGGGTGTGGTAGTGCCACCCCCTGCCTCCCTCCCCACCCCCCCCCCACCCACAACTCTCAGTTAGAGGGAGGTGGAGATGCAGTGGAAAGCAGGCACTGCCCCTGTAGGCCTCCTAAGTGGTGATCACACCTTGTGGTTTGGCCCCCAAGCCCAGGCTGTTCCAGTCTGGTGAATTTCTCCACCCAGACGTTCCCGCTGTGGATTCATGGCGTCTTCTGAACAAAGCCCCAAAGATTTGGTTTGGGATTTGTTTCTTAAGTTACCACTTACCTAATATGCTTTGGTTCCGCCTCTCAGCAACAAGGTTTCAGAAAGGACACCATCTCCCAAGGTCCTAGCCACAGTGCAGCTCCTGCCAGGTTCTGCCCACACCCACAATGCCAGCCCCCCACACCAACAGCTTGGGAGACTCAAATTGGGGCCCTTTTGAGACTGCTCCATGGCAGAGCAAGACAGGCTGTGCATCGTTATAAAAAACCCAGACAAGGAGAGATGGGGCCAGCTGGCTTGCTAAAGGACTCATCCTTACAGAACAAAATGAAACCATCTTGGCACAAAAGTCTGAAGTTCATAAACACTTTCCTTCTTCTTATACCAAGTAAATTATGTTTATTGAAAAAAAGTTTTTAAAATCAACTAAAAATCACTTTAATCGTCATCTCTTGGATAGAATTACTCTTAATGTGTCTTCTTTATATGGGACTTATTTGTGTCCCTGCCCCCGCAACTCATATGTTGAAGCCCCATATGTTGAACTCCCAAAATAGTGACAGTATTTGGATATCAGATTTTTAGGTGGTAATTAAAGTTAAATGAAGTCATAAGGTGGGTCCTAATCCAGTAAGGTTGGTGACACGTCTCTCTCTCCTTTCCTTGTTCTCTCTCTGGGGAAATTTCATGCGAGGACACAGGTGGGGGATGCCTGCAAGCCAGGAAGAAGGTCCTCACCAGTAACAGAAACAGCTGGCACCGTGAACTTGGAATTCCAGCCTCCAGAACTGTAAGAAAATAAATTTGTTGTTTTGGTCACCTAGTCTCATAGTACTTTTGATAAGACTTATTTGTCTGTATGGAAACCTAAGCAGGCTAATAGTCTTGATACCCTTCTTTCTCTATGAGTATTTTTATTTACTAAAATAAGAAATCTTATATATAAATATATATATTACTTTTTAAGTTGCCTTCTTAATTTTATAGTGTGAATTGTGTTTGATGTCATTAATTATTGTTTCACATATCATATGGTTGTATCATGTTTATTATAGGGTATTTGTTGGTGTGGATCCACTACACATTATTTAAGTACTATTCTAATTTTTGGATATTTTGAAACAAAAGTTTCAAAACTTTTGGTCTTATAAACAGTGCTACAAGGAATATCCATATGGAGTGGGCTCTGGCCTCTGAGAAACTAGTTTCCAATCCTAGTGCTGCGATTAATCAGCTGTGAGTCTCAGCCTCTTCACTTCACCTGCAATAAAAGAACTTGCCTCACGGGGTCGCTGAGACGACAAAACGTGTTAATCCAAGTAAAGCACTAGGAACAAAGAAGGGCACAGAGTAAATACTCAACAAATAAGGAGTAGAGCAAGAGCTGCCACAAACCCAAGGGATGAACTTCAAGGTTTCCCAGGATCCGTCCAGTCCAGCTGAGCTGTGCCTTAACCTCCTCTGCAGGGTGGATTCAGGTGTCTTGGAGCCAGAGCGCGCAGCAAGCGCCCTCACTCCTTGTCAGCAGGAAGGCGATGGCACCAGGCACCTCACGAGAGCCTCGGAACTCTGTGCAGACCCCTCCTACACCCTTCCGTGTTCACAGTCAAATACTAGGTCCTTGAGAATAAAAGGAATTCTCTGCCAAGAGCGGGGAGCAACAAAAACCGCTCTGCGGTCTGTATGGGAAGAAATGCAACCCAGGCGTGCTGAATTAATGAGTGTCCAAGAGACCCCAGTTGGAGAGGCTGGGCTGGCAGTTAAGCCCTATTTTCCCCTCTGTTATTAATAGCAGTTCTGTCTCTGCTGAAAGAAAGCTAGAGAGGGGAGAAAAGCGAGCGGCAGCCTCACTCCCTCAAAAAGAAAGGAATCCAGATTTCAAACCGCTCAGACTTATTTCTCTTTCAAAAGGCAACTTCAGAAACCTGTCCAGCCCTCCATCAAAGAGCAGAGCCGTTTGAAGTCACCCCCTCCTCCAGCCTACCTGCTGATTATTCAGGAAAATATTATATTGACACGACTCTTTAGAATAGAGAGGCTTTGTCGTGTTTGGGTACAACCTTCTGACTATCTTGCACCCACACATGATTAAAAATTTAGATGGCTAACTTTGAAACAATCAAATGCATTAGAAGCTTCTTAATGAGCCGCGATCTAAACCAAAGCCCCTCAAACTTCAGAAAAGTGCTTCTGTGGAAATTCCATTGTCTTTGATCCGGTAAAGTCACTGCAGGGTGGATTGATTTCAAGTTTATTTTTTGGCATACTGGTCCTCCCGAAATATTGGGAGATATCTTTCTTAGCGAGATGTGGGAGAAAACAATGGTGCCGTCTCTTTCATTTATCTGCAATTTGACAGGAGTGCAGTTTATTAACTTGAAAAGAGGCAGACGTTATCTGAAGCCTGGAGACTCTGTGAGGATGGCCTCCCTTTGGTACCAGTGGGAGTTAGCGACATTTTGAACCTGCTCTCCATTAAATGCTTTCCTGAGTGGTGGGAAAGCCTTTAAAAAGGAAACCGATGCATTTATGATGTAAATTCGTTATTTTGACAGTCTTTGAAATCTGTCATATTCACATCCAATTTAATGCCTTGCAAAAAAAAAAAAAGTCCCTTTTCTTTTAAAACACTTGAAAGTATGTTCAAAGCCATTTTCATGTAGCAAACTATTGTTAGGCCTAATAGATCCTGAAAGTATTTTAGCATAGGAACTTAGAGAATTCTGTTTCAAGTCATGTTGAGTTTTAAAACATGGCAGTCTTCAAATCAGGTTGGACCAGGTATCTCATTTTGATTAGTTAAAAACTGCTCTTGCTGTCCGTGTACGCAATTAGCCAGAGAACATGTCCTGGCAGGCGCAGGCGTGTTCAGCCCGACAGAGGTGGCTTGGGAGCCACTGCGTGTGTGGTGTGCTCTGGGCACCTGAATCTTCTAGACTGTGCACATGGAGCTCTCAGGAGGGTGCCGTGGAATATAGCCGAGTGGTGGTCCTCAACCAGCGGCAACTTGGGTACCCTGGAGAAACAGTCACAGAGCCTGGAGACAATCTGGATTATCTCTGGAAGGGAGAAGCACTGGTGTCTCCAGGGAGGAGGCCAGGCCAGCCTCCCAGCAAATCCAACGGGCCCCAAAGTGTCCATAGTATGAGTCCAAAAGCCTTGCTCTTGAGGCAGGCGGTAAGGGCTGTCCCTGCAGCTCTGTGCCCACGTCCCCGTGCCGGCACCAAGCTAGTGTCACCAAACCTGCCAAGTACAAGGACACGTGGGGGACTTTTTGACAAATAGAGATTCTCAGACCCAGCAGCACATCTGCTGAAACAGCTCCCCCCAGAGGCAGTCTGGGGATATATCTCGTCCAGATGTCCCCCAGGTAGTTCTGATGGAGCATAGCCACACGTGAGCGTCTGGGATCCGTCTCGCTAAACCACAGGCACCTGTTCTTTTTTAGAGAGTCTCTGCCCTGCTCAGAATGATTAACATTTACTTTGCACGTCATTCCCACAAACGTGCCAACCGCTTTGCTAGATCAAAACATGTAAACAGCAGCGTGGTGGACAAAAAGTGACAACAGACTCTTAAAAGCAGACGTGAATTCCCAGAGCAGAGCCTTGGAGCAGAGCCCTGGAGCAGACACCCTCATTAGGGGAGCCACACAGGCCATAAGCAGCTGAGTGAATGAGAAAACAATTGTTTCATTGTTTCTAAAATTTGGTTTTAATTGTTTTTAGTCCCTGAGAGGTAAGTGATGTAGAAAGAATACAGGTTTCTAAGGAGAGACTGGAAGGATGCCTTAGCATAGAAGTTTGGGGAAGATCAGTGGAAGCGGAGCGCTGACGGAGGGGACCCCAACGACAGGGAACTAGCACTCCAGGCAGACAGCACATCTGGTGCAAAGGCCCTGTGGCAGGAATGAGCGAGAGACACACTGAGGGAGGACAAGAAGCCCAGGGGGGCTGGCCATGGCACGCAGAGGGAGAGTCATGGGAAGTGAGGCCAGAGAGCAGCAGCTGGCACCTTGCCCACCGCGGCGGGGAGTCTGGGTCTTATTCTAAACACAAGAGGAAGCCGCTGGAGACTTTTTGCAGGATGGTGACATGAACCCACCTCTGAACAAGTAGAGAATGGATGGGGAGGGGGCAGGCATGAGAGAGGGCGGTAACAGTGGTGGGTGAGCAGTGGCAGTGAACTCGGGGTGATGGTGTTGGGTCAGGAGAAGCAGATGGATTCTGGATTGGTTGGCAGAATTTGCTGAAGGGTTAGATGCTAACAGAGAGGAAAAGAGAGGAGTCGGGGATCAGCTCCCAGACTGCCTTGGACAAATTAGAGAAGACCCTCTAGGGAGGGGTACGGTGGAGAGAATGCAGGGACCGGGGGCTCTGTTTCATCTTTGTGAAGTTCAAGGTGCTCTTTGCACATCCATGCAGAGAAGACAGTGGACAGAGAGAGATGCTGGAGTTCCAGGGAGCTGTGACTGCACGTCGGCAGCCGCTGACGTTTAGAAGTCATTACTTCGGACTGGGCAAGAGAGGTCACCAATGCGGACGGAGCAGAAGGTGGGATGAAATGCAGGAAAGGGGCAGACAAAGCTGCTGCTGGCAGAGGAGGGTGCCAGTCATGTCCCTGATGCATCAACCAAGGACAAAGTGCAGGGACAGCTGGGCAGGCTCTGCCATGTGGCCAGTGAAAAGACTTAGCACCTGGTAAGACTCTGGTTCGAGTCCCAGAGACTCTGTTCAACCAGGGATTTACTCTTTCTTGTCTGAATTAGAGGGGAGCCCTGAGGGTGGGGGAGGTGATAGCTAGGGCTACTGTGACTGTTTATCTACCATCACCCAAAACAACAGGTCTTTGAATGACACCATTTCATGCAACATTATTTTATTATAACATTAATGAAAAATAATATGGCAGCCGCTGTGTGGGTAGAGTTTGCCCATGCTCCAAGTCTGTGTAGGTTTGCTGGGGTGCTCCAGTTTCCATCTTCACCCCGATACGAGCGTGGGAGATCATAGGTGTGACTCAGTGGTCCCAGTCTGAGTGAATGGGGGTGCCCTTCGATGGAAGGGTTTCCTGCCCAGAGTGGGTTCCCGCCTTGGACCTGAGTACCCAGTTCCCTGAACTAGAAGAAGCAATTTGGAAAATGGCTGAATGAATATAAATAAATGGGGGTTGAATATTGCCCATGTTTGGGTCTTAGAAATCTGGCGATGTTTTGGGGACCAGAAATATGTTGTCGGAACTTCACTCTGGTTTACATCAAGTAGCCTACGTAAAGTGGGTTTTGTGATGACATCATTTCACTTAAAGCCACCGTTTCCAGGAACCTGTTGATGACAATGATGTTCTGGCCGGACAGTATCTTTAGAGTGGGGTTCGCTCCTGCACTCCTGCACCAAAAGCCCCTGGGGTCTTACCAGAAATCCAGATCACCTTACACACTAGAATCAGAGGGTGGCTGGAAGACCCCAGCATTTGCACTTAACAAGCTGTTCTGTTCAGGCGATTGGCTCCCTGATGAAGTTTCAGATTCCAAATGTAGAAGAAAAATTCAATGAAACTGAAAGACTTTCCAAATCTGAAGGTGAGCACCCTCAGTGTCTGGCTGGGCACCCCTGTTGGCGGGATGGGGGTAAGGGTTGAGAGACCTGCATGGAGGTTCATTTTGATTGCATCCAAACCTCCCATTTTTCGACTCAGTCTTCAAGCCATACATACCTTCTCAAGGTTCTCTGATCCCTATTACCGAGTGGATTTTGGCTGGATCCACACTTCTTTATCAGTTCGCAAGACATTTTCATCTCCTATGGAGGGCTTCCTGCGGCTCCACTTCAAAGTGGCAAACCCAAGAAAGTGGAGAAAGAGTTTCAGAGAGTGTTTACAGATGCCTTATCGCTTAGGGGGCGGGGAGGGAGAGTAGAGAGGGGAGGGTGTCGGGAAGAGAACAAATTTCTCCAAAGCAGTTCAGAGCTGGCCTAATCTGTTGAGGCGATCAAACAGTAGCTTAAAAGATCTCGCCTACAAAGAGGGAAATAACTTTTTGGGCTTGTCTGTCACCCAGGATCTAGGCTGATGTTTTCTGATTCGTAGAATCGTCCTTCCTGGGGTGCTAATTACAGGATTCTGCGAACAGATGTGTGAGGGTGTGCAAACACACGCGCACACACATGCATCTCATCTCCTGTGTGGGTATTTATGTGTGTGAGTGGGTGTCGGTATAATTAAGACAGTGAAATCCCTTCCCCCACTGCAGGGGGGAGGGCAGATAGTCACACTGAAAGCCTGATCTCCCCTCCTGAGTTAAACTGGGAGCAGGATGGAGACAGGGCATGATTCCACCAAAATTACCCATTAGTTCTTTTAACTGCCTGACACCAGGAAGGGGGACAGACATCTTTTGCTCTTTTTTTTTTAATTTAGGCATACAAGCTGGGGTGCAGGCCAGAGGTGTGGGGCGGTGAGAGGGTTCACCAGAGACAGAGTGGGGAGCAGCACAGGCAGATCGACGGACATACACTGCTGAGGGGAGCAGCGGGCGAGGCCAGAGAGGTCTGCCGCACCGTGTGGGAATCTCCCTGGCCGGGCATGGAACTCACGCTACAACTCGCGCTGCGGCTGCCGACAGCTCCACAGCACTGTGCTTAACCCGTTGTGCCACCAGGGAGGCCTATCTTCTGCTCTTTTTCTCACCTCACCTTGGAAGATTCTCTTCTCCCCAAGCTCCTCCAGGAGAAGGGAAATTGAATGTCTCTGAGACCTTCCAACAGGGGGCCAGCCCGGAGGTCAGCTGCCCTGGAGACAGAGAAAGACCCCTCGCCAGCAACCGAGTACCTGCCCACCAGCCCCTGCCACCCAAGGAGGGGCCTCCTCATCTTGCCTTCTCCTTGGCACAAGGGAGGCCTGGGCTGCCAGACAAAATCCAGTTGGGAACGAGGCCTAAAAGACTTGGTCCTGGTTCAGAAGCTAGTGCCACAGAAACCGCCATACAGCGCTGGGGAGACGGAGGGGCCCGTGTTTTGCTAACCCGTGGGGTAGCTCCTTGGCAGAGAGCACGTGTGATCAGGCTTAAGTGGAAGGAAAGTCACAGAAGGCCTGGCTTTCTCAGAGTCTGAGCACCAGGGGGTTCCCACCGGCAGCCGGGTCCCCTTCGTCCTGCCCCGGAAGCCAGGCGGTGTTGAGATCTGCAAGGGCATTTAGACGATCTCTAAGCGCAGCACACTGGCCGTTTGCTCAGAATTGGCATCCTTTCCCCCTCTTTTTAAAATTTTATTTTCCCCCCACTTATTTCTTGAAGACGCACTGTCCTGGTTAGTGGAAGCCTTGAACTGCTGTTGAGAGTTGGCCTTGGAGGATTCGGGAGTTCTTAGCACCTCGGGCAGCTGTCCAGAGGCGGGGCCAGCAGGGAAGTGGGATGCCAGGCTGCTGGGCCTGCGCTGGGCCTCTGTGTGTGTTATCTGGGGGAGCTGCTTAAGGCCTCTGCGCCTCAGTTTCCGCAGTGTGGAGTGGGGGTCGTCGTAGTGCCTACCTCATTGGTTTGTTTGTATCTGAGACCAGAGCTCTCCTGGGAGGTGCTTGGAAGAGCATCTGGGAGATACTACCCCTGCCAGTTACACTGTTGCCCCAGGATTCCACCCAGGGCTTTAATCGTCTTTCACACTGGTCCGCCGTGCAGTACAGGACAGGGCTCCGCAGCCTGCAGCCCAGGGCCCAAGTACGGACTGAAGCAGACCCACCTAACCCTGCCCCAGGGGCAGGAACCGCACCTTGGGGCTCTGTCTGCCAGGGGGCCATGGGCGTGCGGAGGGGCTGCTTCAGGAGACAGCTCCGCGTGGTCCCAAGGTCTGCTGACCCCTTTGGACAGTGCGCAGAACGGGCCTGAGTGTCAGCCCAGCAGGACAAGGTGCAAACCAGCAGGTTCTACACCCTCCCCCCGCCCACATCTGCCACCTCTGGCCCCAGCAGCACCAGCCCCCCGACGGGCTTTCAGTATTTATTTTTCCACTCCAGAGTCTTCTCCCAGGTGTCAGGCATTTGGCCTCTCCCCTGAAACTCCTGAGTAGTTTCCCAGCTTCCACTCTATCCCCTGTGACCCAGCTTTCCATGGCAGCCCAGCCAGAGCTCCCTATTTACAGCAAAAATCAGAATCCTGCCAGAATCTGCCCAACAAGAGATTGTCCACAGCTCACGTGGCCTCCTCTGCGCATTTCTCTCCATCCACCACCGGCCACTGCCAGGTCCTCCCACTTGCCAGTCTCACTCCTGCCTCCAGCTAGCAGCCCAATGTCACCTCCTCCAAGGAGCCCTCCAGGATGCTCCTGAGCTAAAGGGACGCTCGCCAGCTGATTCCTCTCTTCCCTTCTGGGATTGCAAGGAAAATCCCTTTCTTGGAGCTCACATCACCTTTAGTTCAGTAGCAGCCTCTGTAACGATCTTGTTTTCTCCCCACCCCACTCCCCAATGGATGCGTGCACTGAATACCCTAGCTCCTCCACTGACCACCCCAGCTACGGGAATGAGGCTGGACTGAACAAGTCGGGTTCAGTGGCCCTTTCGGGGACTTGGAGATGGAGGGCGGGAGGTCAGAGAAGAGGTGTTCTCTGTTCGTGTGGCAAGTGTGGGCGTGTAGGGCACTTGCGGAGGTGGGGTCGCTGCTCTGAGAAGGATGGGAGATAAGGACACCACGCCCTTCCTGAGGAGAGAACAGGGGTACTCGATTGTGCCGCCTGGACACAGCCCAAAGTCCTTTCGACTGGACTTGAACCCCAGGGGGGAAGCGCAGGGGTCTGTGACCTTAGACAGAACCGAAGACCTCTCAGGAGCACCGCGTCCTTGTCTTGGTGCCTCAGCACGGGGCGTGCAGAGTGGAGGGAAGGCTGACGCGTCCTGCTTGAGTTTTCTTGAATAGTTATAAGCTGGCGTTGGCCATCCTCTTGCAGAGCTTTCCACCCAAGCCCACAGAGAGAGAGACAGACAGACAGATGGCAGACTCGGGGGTGGGGAGCTGGGGGCAATACTGGGCTGGAAGTGACTTCAGCCTGAAGTCCACAGCAGACCCATGGAAAGTGCTCACTTCCGGTTTTAGAAAGTCTGAGATTGCCCTTCTGAAGCCCGAGGTGGTTGGACTGCATATGACAGGACGTCAGGCCTGGAAGAAAAGCGTGGAGGTGTTTTTCCAGTACATTAAGGAGTTTCCTGCCTGCCCCCCACCCAAAAAATGCTTAAAAGCTTGAGCACTTGCTGGTGACCCAGATGGGCTTTGCTGTCTGCTCCCGTGCCAGAGGCACATGCAAAACATGCCTAATCATCTGAAAACAATTTTTCCCGGAATCACTCCAAAATTCAGTCTTCTTTTAGCATTCCAGTGGGGGTGAGAGACTTTGGGGGAGAAAGCTGATAAAGCCAGGCAGCAAGGAGGGAGTGTTGAAGGCAAGAAGAATTCCTTTACTGAGACTCCCTTTTACAAGGGCACCCACTGTAATTAAAATTGCAAAGCAAATTCACTTGGACATACAGTGCTTTCATTTTTCAAGAATGAGATGGTAATCTTTTTTCTTTCCCTGTTCAACCTATATCTGTCTCTCTCTAGAGAGAGAGAGATTGCAGATACCATACCCCTAATAGTGCCTATTTCCTATGCACAAGAACATTCTCTTACATAACCAGAGTAAATTACCAAATACAAGAAATTTCCATTAAGATAATGCTTTTATCTAATCTGCAGTGCATATACCAATTTCATCAATTATCCCAATAAAATTCTTTAGGGCGACATTTTTTCTTCTGATTCATGATCCTTATGACTCCCAGAAAGCAAAGGTTATTTTTAGCGCTTTTGTTTATATATTCTCCCTGAGTTTTGAAAAAAATGACTTCAAACAGCATACAAGAAAGACACAAATACATAATGAGATTAAAATACATATTTAAAACATCAGATGAAAGAAATGAAGCAGAGGGGATATGAGAGAAAGGAAGGAAAACTAAAATTGAGGGAGAGACAGCTTTGTAAGGGACATACCATGAAGTCCTTCGTGTTTGTTAATGGAGGTGAGCCATGCATTTATCTTGAGCTTCCTAGCACCCAAAGCAAAGAAGGAAACAAGATTAGAGAGAGACAGGGCAACAGAAAGATCCCAGATGGGAGCGTCTGTCTGGCAATTAGCTTTATTATTTTTTTAAATATTAATGTCTATCGTTTTCTTCCCAGCTTCTTCTCTCAGCTCCTTCCTCCCTGAGCTCTGGGCTGAAGGAGGACAGAAACTCGAAGAAGCCCCCACCACCCTGGTATATAACACTCACAGACCCACCTGTGGAACTCTCCCTCTCCAGCTGTCTTGCACGGCACTGTCAACATTTGTCATTTTATGTGAATTGGTTGAAATTAATATCCTGTTTGCATTTGACCACCACGTCTCTCCTGCTGGACTAGGGGCTCCCCAAGGCCAGGAGCCTCTGTGTTTTGTGTGCCCCTGTGCTGTAGCACCTAGAACAATCCCCAGCACCCAGTGCATGTCACACTTTTTCCCCCAAGTCTACAAACCCTTAAGGAGCCAGACCAGCCTCTCTGCTCAAAGGTGGAATAACTCAGAAGACAGCAGGGCGACCAGTGGACACCAACAGCCCTTGCTGACTGGCCCTGCTGGGCCAAGACAGGCCACGTGGGCCCAGGAGGTGAGGACATTCTGTCTCCTCTCTGCACTGCACTTGCACAGAAGAGCCATCTGGGCCACACCCGGCTGGGGGGCCTGGCGCCAGTGTGCCAGCGCAGGGCAGCCCTCTGCCCGCCCGCGCCCTCCCCGCTGTGGATCCCGGAGCCCGCAAGGGCGCCACGTGGCATTAGGGCAGCCTCCCCAGATGCCACCCACCCGCCCCAGGCACCCCAGGGTCACTGGGAAGCATCTGACTCTGCCCCATGTGCAGGCCACCCCTCTGCCGCCTCCCCCCCC